>JAPDOI010001861.1:0-131259 GCA_029168955.1 Aplectana chamaeleonis | reverse complement strand
ATTCTCTACTTAGCAGACTTGCCAACTCAAAAACGTCAAAAACCAGAACACGGTTTTTTTAATGCTAAACGCTTAGCTAAGGTACTTGCTAGAGAATTTGACAGACTGCTGTTTTAAGAGCAAAATAACAGACGACCAAAGAAGCACACATGAAAATCTCGTCGATCAGAGGCGGGCGAACATCCACCAACTAGCCGCCAAAACTGGTTTTCGTGCGTTTTCCATGCAACTTTTAACTTACATATTTTCTCTTCAGTGGTGTTGAGATCTACCTTCTTGGAAAAAACTTAACAAAAGTTTTTTTTTGCGGACATTGACTGAAACAACGGCTATGATGCAATGAAAACGTGTTTGTTGCTATCGACCATTCAATCAGTCCTATTTCAGAGCATATACCACTATAAGAGTGCGTATTAGATACCTGTCGAAAATTGCTCATCTTGTGTGGCTGGAATATGCAGGTACACTAACACCTAGTATGAACTTTTTTTCACTGAGCCCCTCCCTCAAAATGTACCCGAGTTCGGAGCGTGAAATCGTGCTTGGAGTGAATGGTGAACAGAAGCCTGGAGGATACTCAATTTTAACGATGTAAGCTTCTGCGAACTCTGCATCGGTAATCGTACTTACCTTTCCGCATGAGATCTACTCTGATAGGGTCATTTTGAAGCAGCAAATGCCAGCTTCCAGAATCGCCTTGGTGGAATTCTTTGGACCCTCTGTTAAAAAGATACGGGAGTAAAACGCCGATAACCAGAACCGCCCCCTATCAATCTCTATGCCGCCACATTTTCGCTAGTTTTTGCATTCCCTGACGAAATCCAGGCGAAAAAATTCGTGTTAGTGTGCATTTGAAGAATCCCCATCGATTTGTTCACATCCCACCGCTTCTTGGGAGAATCGTTAATCGATCGTCTCTCGGTACTGATTTAGATATCTTGCTAAGAGTAGACTATCCGCCCATTTTCTCGCCGTCGGCCTATTACGTTAGCCTTAGCTGTTCCTGTGATGCTATGCGAGTCCAGCGGCAGGAAAGTCGAGAAACAGGTAACCCTCTCCCAAAGCAAGATATGTCCTAAAATGGAAGATACCCGATTCCTCAAAAGTTAGATAGAGATATTGTTATTTAATGGAAACGAAAAAGAAAAAGTGGCTTGCACAGATGCAGGGTCAGTTCCGCATACTGATGATCAATCAGGTTTCTGTCCATCATTCATTCTAAAAACAATTTCAAGTCTCAAATACACTACATTTATAGAGAGACTTCCATGAAAAGAAAAGATACATGGTGATTGGTGACCCGCATATACTAGTACCACAAGATCCGAAGCATCCGTATATGGCAAACCGCCGAGCAATTTACCATGAAACTCTCCACAAAATTTCAGTGAACCGCACAGGTCAGTTCGGATGTTTAACGCAAAAATGATACTTCAGACAGAGCCTTGAGTCAAATGCTTACTTTGTCCGTAGGGAACCTATAACAGTACTGATCCTTGTAGTTCCATTGATAGCCATCGCAAGCTGAATACAACAGTTTGAAAGATAGGTAAAACACAAATCCTCTATTTTGAACCAAATTTGACGTGAGCCATTGCGGACACGCCCTCGGGGCATCCGACACATCGGGTTTGTACAAACTTCCTCTCTTCATCATCTGATCGAGTGAGTTTTTCTCTATTTTTTCAGGTTTCTCTCATTTCTCAGGCCTTGTTCTGACTGTTTTCAATCTTCGTACACATATTATGATAAGTAGGTAAAATTTGTTTGCCAAAGTTTCTATTTCAAGAATAACGGGAAACGTTGGCATCGGATAGTATGAATTCTGGTAGTGGTTTTCATTTCGTGTTGTTACATAATTAGGAAAAGTTTCGTATTTTTTGTCATTACAATCTGAACCTAAAACAAATCAAAAACAGAAGTAACTCACTAAAAAGCGGATAACGACTGCCCCTGATCAATGAAAGAGTTGGGATACAGAACGGGTTCCAGCAGGGTAACAGTACGGAAGTAAAAAAGAAAACTTGTCCAGAATTGAGGATTTCTATCTGTTGCCAATGTTTACCGCGAATCCCCCAACAAAGTTTTAGAAAACAAAGCCTGTTTAATAATCATAGCATATTAAGATGGAAAACAGTTCGAGCAAGGCCTGAAAAATGAGAACAACTATAAAAAAAGAAATACTCATTCAATCAGCTGATGATGCCAGAAAGCTCTTAAGAACCGGATGCGTCTTAGGCCTAGTTTTGACTGCATCGCTGCTGTTTTTCATCGCAGCGATTTCAAACCCGCTGCCGCAGCGATTTAGCAGCGGCAGCGATTCTGTTCATAGTGCATAGCCTCACGGATGATCGAAGAAATTCAATCAATCAGTGAAATTGATGGCTGGTAGTTATCCAATAAGCACGTTTCGACCAGTAAACACTGACCTTGTCATGTGAAAGCGGTCAACACGTTCCACACTAGACGAAATCGCGTGTCATTCGCTGGCAATCGCTCCATCGCTTTGCCATTTTGGCCCCGCGATGGAGCGACGATCAGCGAACCATTGAGAATCGCTCTTCAAGCAAGCGATGCAGATAAAACGATGGATTTCGTCGCCGCGACCCAGCGATGTAGGACGTTTGCCACGAAGCGATCACAATTGGAGCGCCTTTCCAATACGCGCGATGATAAAGGAACAGTTGTCCCTCGCATGGCCGCAGCGACCACCTGCAGTCAAAACTAGGCTTTAGGCTCCGCGCGCGTGCCCGCTGTGGCGTACGCTAAATTTGCTTCCGAAATGGATAGTATGGAAGTGGAAAATTTGCTCATTAACTTCTGACGGCAATATATGTACACGACTAAAAGATTGGTATGAATGCCTAGAACCTTGTATGAATTGCTGGATGTTGAGTTCAGGATCTGCAATCATCGGAACCGAAAGGATGTTGTAGAGACCGGGAGTGCCATCTGGTAAAGTGACAGTGACACTGGTTATGTTCTGTCCGCTGACAGCTGAAAGAAAAACACATAATAGCTCCAGGGCTCCTAATGAGAGAAAGTCTCAACTTCAAATCCCAAAAGTTTTCTAACCTAATGTGAATGATTCAGTTGTGGAGTCAATCGGTACATAATAAGTAACATCTGAGCAGTCATCGAAATACACACGCGACGCAATACCAGATTTGTAGGTTGAAGCAATGAATGGCAGCATCTGGAAGACTTCTTAGAACTTTCTAGAAAGCTGTAGGGTATTGTTACACAAATGACTCCCATTTTTGTTCATGTTAACGCTTGAACCTAACCTACATACAAGAAAATCCATGTCACCTTATCAACTTGTGGCGTCATGTACACGTAACCGGATGTCATTGAAGCTAGACTCTGTAGATATGATGGAAACTGTCCATTGTTTGCAGGATCAGTACAGATAGTGTTGCCAACTCCGATCAGATTCAGCTATAAGATCGCTGATAATGAAAATCATGTTGAATAAAGTCATGTCAAAAGTGCATCCGAATGCGATATCCGTTCGCGCCGTCTGCGTGCGCAAGTCGAGCGGCCGTCGCGCTGGACAATTATGGACTAGTGTTCGCCCGGCAACAAACTGCTGATTGCAGCAGTATTTGTCCGATAAAGTTGCACATTATTTTTCACTTACAGGTCCAAAGACAGTGTCCACGAAAAGTTTTGCCTTCGTTTTCCCGCCGGAAATCGAAAGACCTGAGTCTCAATGGAGCGATAGGGTCGAAAGAACGAACAAAAACGGGCCCTAAAGAGCCCTTACCGGTTCCGAAATCCGCTCGCGCTAGACCTTTCTAATCAATCGATACGTATCTGATACACGCGAGGTAAGGGCTAACGCGAGCAGATTTCGAAGCCAATAAGGGCTCTTTCGGGCTTGTTTTTGTTCGTTGTGTCGCCCCTAATGCTCCAATGAAACCCCGATCTTTCGATCTGCGGCGGAAAAACAAAGACAAGATATCGTGGACACTGCCTTAAAGGTGAGTTTCAAATTTTGAATTCAAAACAAACATTTCAGCGTAAAAATGAATTGAGGGGATCGTTTTGGGAGGGAGGTGAATTTTTGGAAACCTGTTGGGCAAGGCTATTCAACCTTGATCACAAGGCATCTCTGGAGAGGTCAATTGATTCACAAAACAGTAGTGTTCTAGAGCCTGATAGGAAATGCGAGGATTTTATTACGAAAGAATGCCGTAAACACGAAACAGGAGAGGACCTAAAAGGAAAAAAACACTGAACGGATCATTCCATCTAATGTTTACCCCAACAGAATGCAAGCAACCGACTCAGAAGAACTTGAATGAATAACTAAAAAAAAACCGAAGATCTCTGTTCAGAACGAGGTCAGCTCGACCCAAAGCTATCAGAATGTCACAAATAATTGAGTACAATTTTTTTCGTATCAAGAGCTCACCTTCCCTTTGGAGGAAGAGAATTAAATACGCGGATTAATATAGTTACAACTGCAGTCAGCTGTTTTCCGGCGGGTGGAAAATAGTCTAACCCGTGTCGGGACGGCCGCTCCACACACACACACACACACAAGCAGACCGTAAGGGCAGGCATTGGCATTCAGACGCACTTTGAACAATATTCTGGTTCACGTACTGCAATCTGGTATTCCGTAGCATGTGAGAAAAGAGTTGTGAACGAATCGGTGTCGGCTCCATCAGAATCTGCAAAGAGATACACGGACGATCGAGGCTCGGAATAATAGGTTGCCAAGAGCAATCCAGTTTCGATCATCACTGAGCAGTTCTGAAAACAGATTTACAATTTGTCAGATAATCCATGAAAAAGGTAAAATCCACAATAAGAAGAAAGGGTAATGTTGGTTTTGCCCTCACAAGGGAAGTATACAAAGCGTAGGTCGGATCTGCCAAAACGACTAGTGTCGTTAGTATCTCTTGTGGCTCAGTAGTAAAACTGCGCAGTATCCCGCCCCGAGCTGCAGGTTCCAAGAAGTTACAAGCTTAAAAAGCTCATTTTTTGTGCTTTTTGTACCTTCCAAAAAGCGCGTTAGTCTTCGGAAAATCCGGAAACGTACCTCATAAATGTGTTAAGCGCCCAAAAGTACCCCTCTGAGCAAACTTTGGGTGAAAGCACATTTTCCATACTTTGTCCAGACTGACAGCGTTTTGGACTTGTACCGATTTTCGGTTGGGCGTTTATTTCTACCAATTGAGGGCTCTGGAAGCGTTTTAGAAAAATGTTCCAGATTTGACTTAAAATTCTCCCAGGGGGGGGGGTTTGGGGCGCTGATCACGAATCTGTAGTTTATTAGTCGATTTTCCAAGGTTTTCGGCTAATTTCGTTTTAAGCTTCCCAACCCGGGAAAATTTGGAGGGAAAAACGCCACTTCCGAGATTCCCGCATTTCTACGATAGATATGTTTCAAAATCATTCGCTGGGGGTTATTTGGAGTGCTAAACACGAATCTGGAGTCCGTTTATCGCTTTTTTGCAGATTGCGGTAGATTACGGTGGGTATACGGTAGCTTGGTCAAAACCTCAGATTTTACTCAAAATTTGTGTACGGGGGTTATTCGGGGTGGAGAATACGAATTTGACGTCCGTTTGTCGATTTTCAAAATACTAAGGTGGGTTTTGACCCCTAAATGACATGCTACCTACCGTAACTTTCAGTAAACCTCAAGATTTCGACAAATGGACTCCAGATTCGTGTTCACCACCCTAGATTACCTCTACATGCAACTTTTGAGAAAAATCCGAGAAATGTTTTTGAAACTCCCAAAAAAATGCCTGATGGCCCTTGCCTTTTCGCGAGGCTTGAAAAATGCTCATAACTTTTTTGAACCTGCGGCTCGGGGCGGGATACTGTGCATTTTTGCTATTGAGCCAGAAGAGATACTAACCATACTAGTCGCTTTGGCAGATCCGAACTACGCTTTTTACACTTCCCTTGTCAGTCACAGACCACAAACGTAGAATCACAAAATCCACCCATCACTTCGGCAGAACAAAGGATCTGTTCAATCCAAAAAGTATGTATTATGGCAGACATGCTGCTCAGAACCTGATTAACAGGAGGGATTGTGTCCACGATATGAATTTAGTTTGATAGGATTCTAAAGTAGCTGATGGCCTTATTACAAAAGTTAAATGCGCCTAAGGGACTTTTAGCAATAGCTTTTCTACTAGAGCATGTACCTACCGCTGGATTAGGTGTAACATATATGTTGAGGTTTGCTGCAACATTCTGCACATTCTTCACGAAATCATCAGGATTCGATCCAGTGTACACCATAGATGCGTCTGAAGAAAAGAATCATTGTTCAACACTTCACCTTGGTTCCTATGGCTTGCGTGGTGAATTCTGTCTAGCGTCCTGTTCATACTTATCGTTCTTACGAGGCGTTGCTGCTGACTTTGGAGCCGAGTACAGCAGAAAGCTGATGGCGAATCGACTACCGCGGGAAGGGTTACGGGACGGCAAAGTGCAATCCTATAATATCGATCGCACCGCGCCGCGTGATCAATATTACAGCAATACACTGTGCCGCGCCGCTCGGCGGCGGGAGTACAAACGACCCCTAAGGGGTCGTTTATACTTCCGCCGCGGCGCGGCGAGATGCAATACAGTCGTATCGATCAAGCGGCGCCGCCTCGCGGCGCCGCGAGGCGTTTAGAGTTTTCCTGCTTGAAATCTTTCAACGGCGCCGCACGCGGCCGCCGCCTGGGTGTTGCCGCGCCGCCCGTGGAGTGGAGGCGGCGCGGCGGCCGCGTGCGATCCTCTTTAAGGAGCCGTTTATACTTCCGCCGCCAAGCGGCGCGGCGAAGTGCATTTCTGTGATATTGATCACGCGGCGCGGCACGATAGATATTGTAAAATTGCATTTCGCCGCGCCGCTTGGCGGCGGAAGTATAAACGCCCCCTAACATCACATGCTTTTTTGCTGATATTTCATATACATTCTCAATTTGGTTCCTCTGAGTGATCGCTAAAATTTCTTCCGATGTCCTAGAAGTTGTTTAGAGTAGGCTGGGTTGTGAGTTCTTTTTTTTCTGCTCTTAAAATAATTTTTCTATAGAGAAAAAAATTCAAAAGACTCCATCTGCTTTCGAGTGCGGTGTTATGATACAAAAGATTATAAATGTTTCTTCTGCAGAAGAAATCACTCATTACAATCGACCTTGTACTATGTCAGAGCTACTCCAGGCTGTGTTTAGCGTCAATCTGCGACTTCGCCGCGTCAGTTCGTCGCAGCTCGATTACACATTATAGTGGCGCGATTTTCAACGCGGCGTGTCAGCGCCGCCTCACTTTTCGACCCCTTACAGAAATTCACTGTGCCGAGCGGCGCGGCACAAAGAATTTCTGTAAGGGGTCGTTTATACTTCTGCCGCCGAGCGGCGCGGCAAAGTGCGATCCTACGGTATTGATCAAGCGGCGCCGCATGATCGATATTATGGAAATGCACTTCGCCGCGCCGCTCGGCGGCGAATGTATAAACGACCCCTAATATCGATCGTGCCGCGCCGCCTGATCAATGCAACAGAAATGCATTGTGCCACGGCCCGCAAGGCAGCGGAAGCATAAAAGACCCCTAAGGGGACGATTAGAGTCCCGCCGCTGAAAAGCGCAGCAGCATGCAATTGAGGAGTGTCGACCACGCGGCGCCGCACGATCTATTAACCTCTAATGCGTGCTGCCGCGCCTTTAGGCGGCGGAAGTCTAATCGGCCCCTAATATTGATCACGCAGCGCCGTACGATCAATACAATAGGATTGCACTGCGTCGCGCCGCGGCGGAAGTATAAACGACGCCTAATGGCACCGCGGGACGTGTGCTCTCTGTACATATCTGGGTTGCCCCACTCAGGAGCGGTAGTTGTAAGTCGTTAATCTCCTCTTTATCACCCCATGCAGCAAACGTACTCACCAACATTGTTGACGACGACAAGATTCCATGTGACAATCCAGTTGGATGATGAGTCTTGGATATCTCGAACAAAATCGGTGATTCCGGCAGCTATGGAGGAGAGTGCTGTTTGCATTGATGGGCGAGCAGCAAGAACAAAAGACATTGACTGGCCGTCGAAGGAGATTTGTGGTCTTGCGTTGATCTCGGTGCAGGCATCTGAACACGTGTATCCTCAGAAATTGAAAGACATGGAATTATAGGCTCTGTAAGACATACAGAGCTCGCAGAATGTGCCACCAGTGCCAGGAACACATGCACAGAACGGCCCAAGACTCGTACCACCATTCTGGCAGATTGCGCTCTCACAACTGGAACACAATAAATACAGAATATTACTCAGGAAAAGGCAGTGGTATATGAATGTCTTGTCGAAATCATGCACTTACTGATCGCCTTCGTAGCTGGGAGGGCAGATACAGGTCTGGTTATTGTTCACGTCAGGCACACCTCCATTCTGACAGACTGTTGGTGGTAGCGGAGTTGTCTCGGCTGGAAGCGTGAATTTCTTTCAGGTGAGAAACTATTTGCGTAAAGTTCCAGTCCGAATTCAGCGCATAATGTTCTCATGCTCCTGATCTCACTCACTAGCGACTCTTTTACCCACACCCACCCCGACGATTTGGAAAACCATGTTCTCGTTGTTGAAAATACATTTAAGTAAAAAGCGCTCGAAATTTGCTAATCGCCCACGGGGATTCCAAAAAAAGACGCTTTAGTTGCTTTGTGAACAGGTTAGGGTACTCATCAGAGAGTTTTTAGGGTTTTCAAAAAATTTTCCCGGATTGGCTGAAAACTCTCAACTGGGGGTTACTTAGAGCGCTAAATACGAATGCGGTTTCCATAATGCCTTTTACCTGGCGTTGCCTACCCTAATGATATTACAACAACAAATGAACCAAAAATTCATATTCGGCGTCCCAAAAAACCCGCACAGAAAATTGTTGAACCAAATTTGAGACTTCGACCAAACTACCGCATACGTAACATACCATAACTCAAGAAAGAAACGACAAATGGACCCCAGATTTGTGATTGGCACCCAAAACAAACCTTATAAAAAACTTTTTAGCCAAATCCGAATTTTTTTTTTCCTGACCACCTTGAAAGTCGCCGTTCGGGTACCTTTTTACCTTCGAAAATCTATGAAAAGGCCCATCTCTGGGAATAATAGGTATTTAGAGAATTTCGAACCCGGATCACTGATACAGAAGACTAAACCTCTGAAATCTAGAGCATAGTTTTCTAAACATAGGAGTATATGTAAAACCAGCTTTAGTTACTATAATGTACATATGCATGGTGTCCTCATCAGATTTAGCCTGGTGGATGGAGCAGGCGCGATCATAGCGGCTGACGGTGCGGCGTTCGCGAGGCCACCGTCCAGCAAGGTTTCGATCGCGCCGGACTATCTACGTCCGCGGCCCCGTCCACTCATGGACTGAATTCCGCTAGGAGACCCTATACGTATGTAAGTATGCACATATGCATGTTGTTGACTCAAGGGGGGGGGGACTCACTCATTGCACAATATCCTGTTGTCGTTCGCTGGATCGTGTACCCATTGTTGTCATCAGCGAAGACCTAAAATAGGGTATGCTTATAAGAAGAACTTCGAAAATCACATGTAAATTTCACGTTTCAGAGGAAATCGACAGTGAATGCTGTTGTGACTCGTGTGGGACTCTCGCACTCAACCGGCAAATTTTGTCGGTCGCGATAGTTCGATTTGTGATCAGTGAAAGATATAAAAACCGAACTTGGCAGCTTTGATTGACTCACCGTAGCGTAAAACTGTTGGTTGTTGAACTGGCAGAAGTTTGCTAGTCCAAAATAAAGATGATAGCCACAACCACTGCGATATTTTCCTGTAAGAGAGTGGAATGATTCGACATCTCTGGAACAGATCGGAAGAAGAAGAAAACCCTGAAAGATAATCCCTGTGATTTTCAAACCGAAGCTTACCATTTGAGTAGTACATCGGCTCGCCCAGTTGCTGTTCGTTATTCATATTGGTGGTGATAGTTATCTCAGCGAACAGCCTGAATGGGTCGTTGACGGCGTTGACAAGACCATTAAGCTGAGCAACAATGTGCTTAGCTTTCCCTAAATTAGGAAGATACAGTTCAATCCCTGCTTAACCTCAAAATTTAGCCGCATTGAGCTTTTATGGAGATATGTATTGACCTTTGTAGAATAAGTTCGACTGTTCGTATAAGCAGCGTTCGCAATGGGAAAGCCTATAATTCCCTCGCAGAGAACTTTTGGCGTAATACATAGTGCATGGAACATCAGCAGAAAAAACTCTATATAGAAATCAGAAGGTTCTTTCTTGACAATCAAAAGGCCCAAAGAAATAATCAACCCAAAAAGTTACATGGGCTGAACACTTTTAGACGTCCAGCATTTCCGACAAACTCAGAAAAATGAAAACAAGTTACTTGCAACATAAAAGGCCGAAAACAAGTTACTTGTAACATATCTGAGCCGATGTAAGTTACTTGCGACTTATCTCAGATAATTTAAGTTACATGTAACATATCGGCGGGATACTGCGTGCGGTGCGTCTCCGATAGGTTACATGTAACTTAAATGACTTGAGTTAAGTCGCAAGTAACTTACATCAGCTTAGATATGTTACAAGTAAATGAATTTCAATTTCTGAGAGGATACTGCGTGCTGTGCGCCTCAGGTATGTTACATGTAACTCAAATGGCACAATATAAGTCGCAAGTAACTTAAATCGGCCAAGAAAAAATTTCCGAGAGGGATGTACGACGCACTCGCGGGGTCAGGCATACGACTGGGGTTGCTGTTGGTTAAATTACCCAACTTTGAGGCACTTGACCCCATACCAGCAGGGAAGACCGTGCACAGCATTTTGTTGCGTAGTGTGTGATCTGGGACACGCCTTCTGCGTCACGTGATGGCCACCCATAGTGAAAATTCGAATGTAAGTTACATGTAACATAAGTGTAACTTACATGTAATATAAATTTAAGTTACATGTAATATAAATGTATGTTACATGTAATATAAATGTAAGTTACTTGAGACATTCAAGTAAGTTACATTTATATTACAAGTAACTTGTTTTGATTTTTCTGAGAATGTGCATTACACAAGACACACCGGACAAACGTGGAAAGAAGGAAGCTAAATGCTCTGGGATTTTCGAACGATTTTTTCTCTGAAACCTGAGTGTTTTGGGTGGCCTTTTTGCGATATATCACAGTTTGGTGGGCCTACCCGCGAAAAAAAAGAGTGAAGAACTCGAACTCGGTTTTTCGCGCGTACGCTGCCTTGAAAAAAACTTCAACATTTGACTTAAAATCCTCTCAGGCGGGTAATTTGGGGCGCTGATAACCAATCTAGAGTTTATCTGTCGATTTTTCGACGTGTTCGACTGAATTTGTTCAAAGCCTCCAAACAGGGGAAATTTTGAGGGCAAAACGCGACTTTTGACGATTTACGGATTGCTACCATAGAAGTGGCTCAAAACGTTTCTCTAGAGGTTATTTGGAGTGCTCAACACAAATCTGAAGTCCATTTAAGTCTCAGATTTGACTCAAAAGTTGTATACCGGGGTTATTCGGGCTGGTAAATACGAAATTAACGTCCGATTATCGATTTAAAAAGCACTAAGGTAGGTTTTGGCCCCTAATTGGCATGGTACCTACCGTAACCTACAGTAAACCATAGCATTTCGAAAAACGGACTCCAGATTCGTGTTCAGCACCCTGGACTACCCCTGCATACAAGTTTTGAGCAAAATCCCAGAAAATTGTCCTTATTTTTCGTGAAGCTTGAAAGACGCTCATAACTTCTTGGAACCTGCAGCCCGGGGCAGGATACTGCGCGGTCTTACTATGGGGGCCTAAGAGACACTAAGAATACATGTCGTTTTTGCAGATGCATTTACCGCCATAAACACGTTCCCTATGCGCCTTCTTTTTCTCGTGCAAGATCGTGCAAGATGACTGGAAGAAGGTCGGCCTCCTCCGACTAAATTTCGTCGATTCAACCTTCCATATCTTCACAATGAAGCGTCGATGACCCAACAAACCCTCCCTGCGTTCTCACGCAAGCCCAAAATTGGGTTCTAAATCCAACAGCAGTGTGTGATATTTGATCTTTCAAACTTGAGTGCCTATTTCAGCATCACCTACTCGGCGACAATATAAAATGATAAATGAAACACACCAACGACAGGCTCGCTGTCACTAGCATCCTCGTCGATAACGTTAGCCGTGGCCAAGAACAGATCAAAATCAGATCGGGCCATAACACGGAAGGAGCATGAGGTTTGCACCTGATTCAACGAAAATTATAAATTTAAGGAAGACATAACACTAGCAAATGCACCGATCCAAGTAATTATAAAATGGTCCTACATTTTGAGCGCTCAGAGACAGAAGATACTCGCCAGGAATCACACCTGTGACTTCCCAGAAGTACGATGTCGAGGAATTGTAAATCAGCATAGTTGTTCTTTGATCCCAATTCGGATCTATCACCGAGAGCATAAGACCCTCTGCAACAGCGCTTATAGGAATAAGATATACGTTATGAAGAATTAATCGCAAACAGAACAGTACGTCCTACGCCCATAATGATTATAGCTTCAACAGATGAATCGGCAAGGAAGATGCGATAGCCGCTTGTATCGCATTGCATCATATCATCTATTAGGACAGCATTCATTCGATATGTTGTTGCCTTCATCGTGTATTGGAAAATCTGGATAATGCATAATAAATACACGAAGTATCGGCATAGCGATGAGGAATCAGGTACAGAAACACTCTTGGAAAAAATCTTTGACAAACTCAAACACCCCAATTTTCGGAAGAAAACGTTTGTCTCAAATATGGTAGTCCCACACAATTGTGCAACTAAGGCCGAGTTCAGAGTTTTCGCGGCGCGGCGCAATGGCACAGAACACCGCAAGGCGAATATCGCCTCGCGCCGGGATCGGGAGAGTGTGAACGGCACGCGAACGCAGAGCGAAGACGAGCGATTGCGCACATACGCACTCGAGTGTATCCAAATAATAGTGATGCAATAACACTTTTTTTCATGTTTGTTCGAATGCAACATATTGCACTGAGCTTTTTTACGCTTCCAGAAGCGTGAATTTCTTGTGTAATGAAACAAAACAGTAAAAAAAATACTCAGAAGCGAATCGACCACCGCGCCTGTTGCATTGCAGCGTGACGAGAACGCCGTTGCGCGGAGGCAAGCTAAGGGTCTGCAAAGTTGAAGTCGCCGCGTTGCTCGCAGCAACGAACAGCGCTGGGTGAAGCGATATCGATTACGTTCGGCGACGAGGGTGACCGACGCGGCGTGAAGGGCGACGACCCTCCGTCACTGCCAGCGAGCAGCAACTGACGCGGCGACGACAATGTTCGGAAACATTTTTGTCGCCGCGTCAAAGCTGACGCTCGGCGACCAGCTGTCGGTTGGTGCAACTCTGCAGACCCCTTTACGTGTCATTTCTGTAGTGTCGAATCTCTTCACAGTGAACAATCGGCGGCGGCGTGACGCGACGTCGCTTAATCGACATTAGGCTGATTATAACGTCGCGCAGCGAACGAACTCTGAACGCCGCCTGAAGGGAAAAGAAAAATGGTAAATGCAACACCGTTCGTAAGATCCGACCAGAATGCATACGGTGGTACTTTCTCGCATTTTTGACGCGCTTTCCAAATACCTACTTCGAGATTCAATGTTTTTCAGGAGCGAAAAGCTATTGAGGATCCAGTTATGTATTTCTAGATATTAATAAGGAACGAAAAAGTTTCGAGTTTCATTTCCAGATGGTTATGCGGTACACATAATTTTCTTGAGCAGCACACTATTTGCATACAGTCTAGCACACTAAAAACTTCATACCAAAAACTATTCATTCAATCTCAAACTCTGCCAGTCATTATACCAATGGATGGTTCTAACCACCAGGAGCGGCATGCACGAACGCTGCGAAGAAGGTCAGGGAGCCACTCCGCGTCGTATGCGCGCAGCGTCGAGAAAAGGGACGGCCCCGAAGCGCATAGCGTATATTCGTATGTGGCGGACGTAAATGCACCTTCTACAGCCAGCTTTACGCCAAGCTGCATTTTTTGTCATCCCAGTCGCTTTCTGGTACTTTTTTGCCATCCCGTGTATCTCAACGGTTGGAAGCAAACACGATTGGGATTGCGCGCGCGTTGAAAAAAAATGCGCGCGTAAAGTTTGCACTGGAAAAAGCTTTTACGTCCGCGATACACTAAAGCACGCTATGCACTTTGGGGCCGTCTAGTGCTTCGACGCTGCGCGCATAGGACGCGGAGCGGCTCTCTGACCTTCTTTGCAGCGTTCATGCATGCCGCCCCAGCAGGAGCCCAAATCTGTTTTCGGAATCAAAAAAAAACTGAGTTTTCAGCAAGTTATCATAGAAGGCACTAAAACAAGACGATGCGCAGCTGCATGCGTTCTGACCAAGACCTACGAGCGGTATTGCATTGAGTAATTATTGCCCAACTGATTTGTGATGATTTATGATGTGATTTGGTTGGACTTTGAAATCGTTGGCATTGGCATTTAAGAAACTTTGGCAACTTGTAATATAATATTTAAAAGACAATTTTTCGCTCTATAAGATATTATAATTCTATTTTTGGATTAAATCCATTTCATAACTTTCAGTTCAATAAAATATGCCACTTTTTACCCTCACTTTATCGATCCAAAAAATCGATAGAGTTGTCCTGTGGAACCAAGAATGCCCTATCAAACGGTCTACAAATCTCCATTTGGAAAGAACGCAATGGCATATTCCCGAACCTAATATTTAGTCCACATGTCGTAAACAAAAAATATTCTTAAAAAAGTTGTTGCCAAGTAGAAGAATAGGCCACAAAATTTATCCATTCTATTCCTTAATAATAATTTTATTACTCAGTTCTTTTCTTATCGATTCTGTGTAAAGTTCGAATCTTATTGGAAGCAAAAGGCTTCGGCATCGAAATCCTCTCAACTGCGAAGAGTATGCATTATATAAAAACACTTATCCATTTCCTGAAGACTAACATATGCAGATACAGAGTTACAAACAACAACCTGCTGAAGAGATAGCAGGCTTGGCTGCTGCACGAGGCCACCGCTGAATTCAGAAGCCCGACGAAGAGCACGGTAACCTTCTGAGTAGACATTCAGTGTGCAATCGTCATTCGGTAGGACGTTCATGTAGATCTGAATGGAGTACTGCAAGCATTGCCATTTGCCTTACCTTGTTAAATAAGAAATTAAGGAACACAACATTCGGAAAGAGAAAATCTGCCTTTTTTTTCTAGTACAGCACATAGTTCTATATTTATTCCTAGAAAATTCTAGGAAAGAAAGGAACGTTTTCAAAATTATTGCTGATAACATAATTTCTTGTAAAGGCCTCTGGCCAAATTTAGGCTAGCGAGTGGACGAGGTGCTACCATTCTGGCGAGACGTACGGCTATTGCGATAAAAAAGGCCGGCAGGGTTTCGATTGCGCGCGACGATCGGCCGACGCAGCTCCGTCCATTCACCGATGCACATACTCCACAAATCGTCTTCTCCTAGTCAGTTTTTGCGTGGAATACGTTGATCAAAAATTTGGGAATAGAAATTGATTCTCTCGTGGTCGACAATATTCTCATTTTTGTTGACATACGTACTCAGAAAATCGCCGCATTCAGTGCGTGTTGAATGTGCATTCAACTCAAGTGACCACACCCAACGAAAGGCTCTTTCGCAGAGGCACGTGCTGCAAAATTTCATCGCAGGAGCACGTGCTGCAAAATTTAATTGCAGATGCACGCGCTGCAAGGTAGTCCAGCGCTATCGTTGCAGCGCATTGACACGCGACGCGGCCAACACAGCGACATTCTTTTTTTGGAGAATCATTTTGTAGCCAAGCTGATTATGTATCATGCATGCATTGAACGGTTCATTTGTTGCGTCACGGGCTGTAATTTAAAATACAATAGGAGTCTGTGCTCTTCTAGCACCACGTTCCCTAACTGCGCTCGAAACCGCCGTGTCTCGAACCCATATTTGACACACCTTGAATGCGGCGGTTGTCAGAGTAATACTATTTTTTTGGAAATATGATAATATTGTGTAAATACCGGTAACTTCCTTCTCGTGTTCGCCTCCGTCACCTTCTGCCACTGGTCGACATCCGATGCCACGACATCGGTGAAGACGTATATAGCCGATTTCGGATTGATTGGCTGAAACTCAAATAGGTTCAATTTTGGTAATGATACAATGATTGAAGGCATCGTTCACGATGGCTTTCGTTGTTGAGTTTTTCATATATAACGAGAGCTCTAGTATCCTATACCACAGCTACATTGGAAAAACAGCAAAGAAAAATCAATGAAAACTTGTTTTTCAGACCGAAAATATCTCAATCGACTTTTGAGAAATGGAGAGTCGATCGTTAGAGATCGCTGTTTTGACCAACGATCTCAAGATCTAATGAAGTTCATCTTTCTTTCTAGTGATTTGTGGATAAGGAAAGGTTAACCGGTGTGCATAGAAAAGTCCTCCTTCACGTAATCTTATAGTATAGTTCCATTAACTTCTCCTTAGTTGTACCGTATCAATTATTCATCATTTGCTGTGCTTATCTGGGCCAAACTCCGGTCCGCAATTGCGTCTCGACACGCTTTGCGGCCGCACGCTCCCGAGTCAGAAGAGCTTCCAGCGCCGCAGCCGCCAATCTGCTGACTCTAGGTGGGTTTTGGAAACTGGAAACTAAGAAAAATCGGAGAAGATTGTATCTAAATGCCACATCGAGTCGGCTTTGGCGCAGGAAACCTGACTGACTCGAGCGCGTGCGGCCGCAAAGCGTGTCGAGACGCGATTGCGGACCGGAATTTGGCCCAGATAAGCACAGTACTTATATGATGGCTGACAGCAAATTGTGCCAGATGACTGACGGAGGGCCGGCCTCTTTTGACGGAATTTGAGGCTTTCGACCTCATTTATCTTCACAACAATTTAACAGAACAAACTCTCCCTATGTTCTTAGGTGGGCCCAGAAAATCACCCGAACCGAAAAAAAACGGTGAGTGGTTTTAGCGCGTACGATGCCTTCAAGGTATGTACTAGGTTACGGTGAATTTTCGGCAGTTCGGCCAAAGTCTCAGATTCTCCGCAGAACTTCTCTGTGTAGGAATTATTTGAGGCGGTGAACACGAATTTGGGGTTCGTTTGCCAATTTTCGAACTACTAAAGTAGATTACATCAGCTAAATGACGTCATACCTACCGTACCCTGCAGAAAAGGCTCTGTCCATCGACAAACAGACCTTAGATTCATGTTCAGCCACTCAAACAACACTTCGTTTAAAGATTTGAGCAAGACCCCTCTTCTATCCAAGAAAATTTCGAACCGCTCATAGCGTTTTTTTTCGCACTGATTCTGGGCAGGTCCTTGGGAGCAAATTCAGCTTTCGCGCCTAGAAACGGTACCAGAAATATTCATTTCATTCGGAGTGATCAGTTTAATTTGGAGGAGCTTCTTTGTTAAAAACAGATTATAGTTCACTCAACGGCAGGCGCAACTACGTTTCTTATCCAAGGCGGTATGCCTAACAAGAACTGTCGCTGTTGCGCGTCGCTGGAAGTATGTATGAATACGACTGAAAGCGATTCGTTGCAACGCGCGGGTGTCTGTCTGATGGCGAAACCTGAGGCTTTAACAGTGTATCACATTGGCCTACGACCTGCAGACGAGTTAAACCACATACCTCGATGAAAACTTCAGATATGGGATCGAACGTCGTGTCGTTGCACTTGCCGACATTCTTAGTGTAAATGGCGTCCATCATGTCATTCAAGAACATTTGGAAGATGCTCTTCGCATAGAATGTTACATCAGCCTCTAAATGCGAAATAGCAATGCTGGCTAAATAGACTACACACATGATGTTGAACGATCATTATCCAATCTCTATGCGAAAAAGGCCACAGATTTGTGTTCTGTGTGCGCTTTGCTACCCTATCTGAAAGCGCAGTACACTATCGAATCAGTTGAAATCAAAGTAATAAAAAACATTTAGTGACTAAGGCTTGCTTTAGAACCCCCACGAGGTTCTACGAAACCGTGTGTAGGGAGTTGCAGGTGTGTGGAACTTCATAGATAATCCGTGCTCAAAATCTCGTAAAAGTCTAGACTCAAGAAATAGAGCATTTCATAGTTTTGCGAAGGGAAAAAGTGTTTCTAAAAGGCAATTCCCAGAGTGTTCAATAGGATTTGTTCGAAGTTTGACTCAAAACGTTTTTCCTGGAATCGTATTGAGTGCAGATCACAAATCTAAAGCCCATATGTCGATTTTTTCCAAAAGATTTTGGTTGATATGGTTCAAAGCCTCTCATACGGACAACGTTTTGCTGGCCAAATGCAACTTTAGGCGGTTTCCAGATTGATGCAATAGATTAGTCTCAAAACTGCTCCATAGGATTTATTTGGATTGCCTAACACAAATCTGTGGTCTGTATACGGTAAATTGACCAATGTCTCAGATTTGGCTCAAAATTTCGCTGTGGGGATTATTTAAAGGAAGTGTTCACGATGATCATCCTTGTTGACTTTACACAGTAAAATGATAGGGGAGAAGGATCCTAGGCTCCCAGTGTCGAAAGAACGGTAGAAAACGAGCCAGGAGTGGCAAAATAACGGCTGGAAACAAGCGTTTTGGTGCCCCAGACACGCCCCGTGCCCCAGATCCGCCCCTCGAAAGGAACAAATGAAGACTCGGATCATAGGAATGATCAAGTGAAGGAAGTGTCGATAAGTGAGCTGATCGCTTCATTGCTCCTTCTAGCGGTCAATTCCTCCACGCTCAAAAATTATCGTAAACAAGAGAGGGCCTATTTTTGCTCAGAAACGCGTCTTTCGTGTCCTTTCTAAGCATGCCTCGCTATATAGGGCACCAAACCTTCCGTAAACCGTGGAGATATCGGAAGTGAAATTTATCGTGAACACTGCCTTTAATGGGTTGAACATAAATGTGAGGTTCACTGGTCTATTTTCAAAGGATTAATGGTATTACGCCAGTTAAAAGACATTATGCATATCGTAGCCTACGGTAACCATCAGGGATAGCGAAAAAAAAGAATCCTAAAATCGAGGTCGGCGCCCTAGATAAGAACAAAATAAAAATCGGAAGACAAATCTGAAAAATATTGATTTCAACACTCTAAAAATTCAGATTTGTATATTTGCGCGAGGGTATGAAACTTTTTTGGCACCCTACGAGGTATTCAAGAGAATTTCGAGCCTACAACTATCTTCACACGGGTTTTGCATACCTTTCGGGAAGACGAAGGCAACCGTTAGCGAAAGTCATTTCGGAAAAGAACTTTTCTGATGTGAAGGTTTTCATATGCACACGAAGCCTTCGAAATTACCGCTCATACTGGAAGCTGTTGCTATTCAAGTGGTGTACAGTGTCCTATCCCAGTTGGGTTGCTCCTTCACTGCATGGATAGGTGTGACCCGAGCGTTGTGTTGGCATATGAGCAAGGCCAGTCTTCATATCCTGAAGTATTAACGCAGCACCCCAGGTCCTTACCGTTCGGGATCTCCTGACCCGCTACCGTTGACGAGGCGTCCGCTTCCTGGAGTCCGCCCACTTTTGGCGACTCGAACTCAGACACTCGTGGCGTCCAACGGGTGGTTGACACGTCACCCTTGTGGCTTACCGGTCGCTGGGTGGTTTGACTGCAAGGGGCGGATCGACTGTTTGTCGACCGTTATGTGTCCGATCGACTGTCTGTCGACCGAGGTCCACAGACAGTCGACCACCCATCGACCGGTAGCATGGGATGACGTCACTTCGTCGTTTTCTCACCTTTGTGCGCGTATTGACGTCCAAAACTTCTGACCCCAGGACCCGCTGCACCGCCAATTGTTCGGCGCCGAATTTCTCGTTTCGGTTTTCCTCCTGATTCTGAGGGATTAATTTCCCATTTCTTGCACGTACGTTTTGAAATTTTTAAGTTTTCAATTCCTTCCTATATCCTGACTCGTTATTAAAACATGAAGTTTTTCTTTCATTTATTAATTCGGTGAAGAATTTCTTATTTTCGTTGATTCGTTGCTTGGAAGAATTTTCGATTTCCGATTCTTTCCATGACCTTTTTGAATTTTTAGAGTTTCTGAATCTTGCCTTATACTGACTCGAATTCGAAACGAAAAGTTTTTTTTTCATTTCTTGATTCGGAGTCTGAAATTTAATTTTGGTTGATTTTTTGATGGAAAATTTCCGATTTCCGATTTTTTGCACGTCCTCTTTGAATTTTGGAGTTTCCGATTCTTTCCATATCCCGACTCGATATCGGAACGGGAATTTTTTTTTCGTTTCTTGATTCGTCTTTCCAATCTTCACATTTTGGTTGATTTCTTGAGAGTAAAGGAAAATTTCCGATTCCTTCCGCGTCCTTTTTGAAATTTTCGAATTTTTGATTGCTTTCTGTATCCTGACTCGCTATTAAAACATGACGTTTTTTTCATTTCTTTATTCAGCGTTGAATTTCTCATTTTTGTTGATTTATTGTTTTTGGAAAAATTTTCAGATGTCCGATTCTTTTTTATGATCATTTAAAGTTCGGAGTTTCCCATTCTTTCCTTAAACTGACTCGAAATCGCAACGGAAAGTTCTTTCATTTCTTGATTCGTCTTCCCAATCATAACAGTTTGGTCGATTTCTTGCTCATGAAGAAGAATTTTCTTCCATCTCCTTTTTGAATTTCTGAGTTTTAGATTCTTTCCATATCCCGACTCGATATCGCAACAAAAACTTTTTTCGTTTCTTGTTTTGGCGTCGAAATTCTAATTTTGGTTGATTTCTGGATCTTGAAATGAACTTTCCGATTTCTTCCATGTCCTCTCTGATTGCTGGGATTTTCTATTTCTTTACCACATCCTGACTCGATACGAAAGCAGAAAAATTTTCCTTTTTTTATTCGGCGTCAGATTCTTCTTTTTGGCTGATTTCCTGAAGAAAAAAATCGACTTTTTTTGTCTTTTTACAATTCTGGAGTTTTTGTTTTATTGCGTGGAAAAATGAGCAGTTACATGGCTTTTGTTTCTGATTTTTCATTTTGCGTTGCACTCTCATTTTTCCTGGACGCTTTTGATTACAAGTGAGACCCATTTGGAAAAACAACAGCAAATAAAATAAACTGATTGAAAACTATTCAAAACATAAGGGATCTAATTCAGATCTCTTGCTGGGAAGTGAATGAAGTGTATGTGAATAAAGGGGTGTAATTGCTTCTCCCTTTCTTTGTTTGATTGTTTTTCATTCATATTTTTCTCGTTAGTGGTCACAGTATATGACAGTCAACTCGTAACATCAAATAATCAGAAGAAATATTCAAAAATTTGAAAAATCATTTTGAAAATTTGAAAATTTTGCTCTTTGAGTATATTCGAAAAAGCGAAGTTTGAGAATTTAGGCCGTTTTGGTCAAGTACACTTCATCTGCCACAAGTTTCCGGGATATTTAGATGATCAACGAATTCATGAGTCTCCGGCCATTTTTTCACGTTTGGCGATTGTGTATTCTCCGCTTGCCCCAGTCTTTCATATCATTACCATGGAAGTGGTGCGCTTATTGAAGCTAAATCATGAATTTCAAGAGTGGTATGTACTTTACAGAAAACAGTCGCTACGCGTCTATGATTGGTTTCTATGGTATGTACAAAAATCAGGCACTGGGCGACCAACAGGATAAGCTAGTCTACTAGACATCGCTGCTGAAAAGAGCAATCGGATGAGCCTTGTAAGCCAAATGCATTTCATTCAGTCTAGACTGGCATTGCAATAATTTCTGAAATTTGCAGGAAAGACGTTTCCGGATACAGTTTCGAAGACGACTACGCTACTCTGATGGCTTCATACGAACGCTCTTCTAAGATCTCGTCTTCCTTGAGGCTTGTATATTTTCACTCACGAAATATATCTCGAAAGCGGCGTTTTTCCCTCGAAATTTCTCCCGGTTGGGAAGCTTTGAACGAAATTAGCCGAAAATCCGGGAAAATCGACTAATAAACTACAGATTCGTGATCAACGCCCCCCCCCCAAAAAAAAACCCTTAGGAGAATTTTAAGTCAAATCTGGAACATTTTCTAAAACGCTTCCAGAGCCCTCTAATCGGTATAAATATTCGCCCAACCGAAAGTCCTAAACGCTGTAAGCCTGGACAAAGTATGGAAAATGCGCCTTCACCTAAATTTTGCTCAGGGGGGTTTGCTCTGAACACATTTATGAGGCCCGTTTCCAAACTTTCGAAAGAATAATTCCCTTTTTGGAAGGTACAAAAAGCACAAAAACGACCTTTTTAGGCTTATAACTTCTTGGAACCGGCAGCTCGGGCGGAATACTGCGCAGTTTTACTATTGACCCACTAGAGATACTAACGATACTAGTCGTTTCGGCAGATCTGTTTACCACTCTAAACACTTCCCTTGTTAGCAAATTTTAAAATGTGTGCTGCGTGTGGGTGTGGGTGGGTGTGGGTGGTGTGGGTGTGGGTGTGGGTGGTGTGGGTGTGGGTGTGGGTGGTGTGGGTGTGGGTGTGGGTGGTGTGGGTGGTGTGTGGGTGGTGTGGGTGGTGTGGGTGGTGTGGGTGGTGTGGTGGTGTGGGTGTGGTGGGGTGGGTGTGGGTGGGGTGGGTGTGGGTGGTGTGGGTGTGGGTGGTGTGGGTGGGGTGGGTGGGGTGGGTGGTGTGGGTGGTGTGGGTGTGGGTGGTGTGGGTGGTGTGGGTGGTGTGGGTAGTGTGGGTGTGGGTGGTGTGGGTGTGGGTGCGATTGTCAAGACATCATTATGGGCTGGGATCAGGGATGTGCGGCAAACGATTTTGAAACATCGGCAAACGGAAATCGACAAAATTTGTCCAAAAATGGCCGGCAAACGGCAATCGGCAATCGACAAACGGCAAAATAAAAAAAAACTTGTGCAAAAACAATACAAATGTTCTAAAAGTACCGGTTAAAAATACTTTGTTCTCATGCTTATTCGGTATTTCAATAACCAGACAAGAAATGGTGTTTCAATAATACCACAAGAAGCTGAACCACTAACGTTGGTACAATACCTGATATAAAAAAGGGCACCAGAATGAGCATTCTATTGAACACTGGTAATAAAAATTAAAGAGCATTCTATTGAACACTGGTAATAAAAATGTTGTGGTAAAAGAACAGTAATTTTTCGAGGTTCTCGAATGTCAACCTTTCTCGAAATATGCAGTAGTCATTCATTTGCTTCGTGTTTCAATTCCATTCAAAAAATTCAAGGTATCGCGCAATCCAAGTTAAAGGGAGTGTTCACGATAATCTTCAATCTTGAGATTATTGGCTATATTGATTAACATACCCCCGGGTAGTATTAAAATAACGTAGAAATTAAGAAAAACGCACCAGAAGTACATGAAATCTTTAAGTATCACCCCGCCTCTTAAGTATCACAGGAAGTGTTTGTTGTAACAATGAAATCGCTTGTGGATCCGTCCTTTGCAATCCTCCACTCTCTATTGCTCCGTTCTTTCCTCTGGACCCTAACTAATACTGTTTTGCCTAAAACATTCTTCCATTTTTGACTAGCCCCATTCCTTACCGGTGACAACCACCGTGAACATATTCATCCAACCGGAAAACTAGTCCATGTTATAGAATAATGTCACTGAAATACGACGTTTTAATGCGTTTCTCGCCGTTTCTTCGTAATTTTGGTAACACTTGGAGGCAAACGCATGGTTTCAAGTGAAAATCTCGGTGACGAAGATCATCATGAACACTGCCTTTAAGAGGGTGAGCACTTGAAATTCATTCAAAGAGATGAAGGGCTCACTGTGCTCCTACTTTAGGTGATTATTTTCTAACGAGCGTGGCAGCCGCGCCGCTTCTCTGGTAGAAATTGCAACGGCGGAACCGCGATAAAGCCACACAAGTTTCTACAGACACCACAGCTGCTCCGCGAAAGTGCCGCTGCGGCTCTGGATTTGTGGCTGCGCCTTTACAAACTGAGGGTAACTCGTATGAAATTAATTATGAGTCATAGTACAACTGGGAGAGGCCTACGAACAAAATGCGCACCTATGGTTGTTAGTTCCTCTGTCTAATAGGAACAGAGGGTATCCCCGTTACTGCGGGCAAGGAGATACGGGACGTGGGTGATTGAACAGGCGAAACTAACAGGACAGTGCATCGTAGTCGACGCGGGCTCGCTGATGTATCCTCGAGGAGCCGGTGTGGTTTTAACGCGGTACCGCTGCGGTACTGTCGTGGCAATGTCGTGGCGTTGTCGAGGCTCAAAGCACTGCAACAGAATCGTATCGGCACAGTGATGATTGCGGAGCCGCTGCTACACTACCGCGTAACTCTCGCAGCACAGTTGAGGGTCGCTTACTATCCTGGCACAGCCGAGGCAAACTTTCTCAGAGTTTGCGGTGAACTCTTCGGCGTGCCTCACGCTGTGTTTAGTATTTGACCTTATTTAGATAAAAGATAACTACGTGGACGAATTCAAATTAAACGCACGTTTTGGGACAGTCTTGGAAGCGTTCCTGAAAAACTGCTCCATCTTTGGCATCTCTCCCCCTCCAACCTTTCAAATTTCTTCCCAACTGCGCGCAGACAATTCAAATACAATTGAGCAGTTTTTCAAGCTTTCAAAAAATACGACTCCTGAAAAACCTCGATTACCTCAAACCACCTCCTTTTCAAACTGTACGCCACCCCTTGTTCCCAACTGATTACCCCCGCCTCCGTGCATTCAGCTTATATTCAAGCAGCGAATTTAATCAAAACGAATGTTCCCCACGCCATTTACACACTCTCCCACTTTTTCAACTCAGAACTCCAACTCTCAACTTGGTTGCATGCTTTTCGGCGCAAGTGTGAGCATAGCAGATGGCAAAAAGCATAAGCCCACAAACTGCCAGTGAAGTTCAACATCCTCTACACGACGCTTTGAAAAACATTTGGAAGAAATTGAGCCATTCAGCGTTCTTCTGAGCCCTTGTGCCCTCTCCTGGAAATGTTCAGGATGGTAATTCTTGTCCCGAAGAGCCCTACGGTAATTGCTCAAGCCCCAACAAGTAGGGGGTGGGGAATTCGGTGCCCTTCCAGACAAGAGGGCCCGGACGAGCGTGACACTACAGTACTAGCAATTGCTTTGACGTGACCGCAAGGCAGATTACATCAACTGGCTTGAAGTTTTAGAGTACGTATAGTCTGTCCCTCTACATTCGAGCTGGTCGCTGCAAGGCTTATCGGGTTTACAATGAGTGTCCTAATCGCGGCGTTTGTTATCTATTGCGCACTTTTTGCCGAATTTTGTCGAAAAGTGAGAAGAAAAGCGGCAAACGACAATCGACAAAAATCGTCCAAAAATGGCCGGCAAACGGCAATCGGCAACCGGCAAACGGCAATAGCCGCACATCCCTGGCTGGGATTCATGAACGCAGCCGGCTAGATTTGGGTTTGGTTAGGGCAGCAACCCCAGCGGTAGCCAAACCGCGAACCGGCATTCACAACCGTCTCATCGCGGTTGGGTGGCTAACCGTTCCGCGGCCACGTACTTGCCACTCAATTGACGCCGAGAATCTCGATTGGAGAAAATCAATATTGGCACTCGGGTCGGAATTTCCCTAACCAGTCACTGTTTTTATTGCACATGAGTGCTAATTTTGCTTGCTTTTTCAATTCTTATTCTGGTCTACCTTGTGCTTTACCTTCTTCAATGGATCGCAGGCATTTAAAGGGATTTTCCTCAACTTGGAGATGTTTTTTCCATTTTTAAGTTTTTCATTTTTTCCTTTTATTAAAAAATCCTTTTTGGTTTTTTAAAAGTACATAAAGTGATGCTGCTCTCTCACGATGAGCCGCAAACCTGCTGGTGAAATTTTTAACCCCCAATTTAGCTTTTTTCTCGCATTACTAGCCTTTTCAACTTCTTTTTTTTTTCGAAACGCCCCTCTAATTTTTTTGTGTGTTTCACATGGCTTGGGTGTTGCTGCAGGGATCATCATCATCCTCTCGATGAGTTTTTGGCTTCAAGTTCTCCGTTTGTCGTTTGAGTTCCGAGTTTTTTCCATCTCTTTTCTTGTCTTAGAATCCCTTTTTTGTTTTTTTCTCTTTGTCATTCTCACACAAGCTTATTGTCGCTGACAACAGGAGAAAAATAAAACGGCCCCTCGTTTCCTCAGTGTTGTGCACTAATACAGCACACCATCAATTCGACGACTAAGCCGCAAAACCGCTGCTAACCGCGGTTAACCGCAACTCCGAGGTGCGGTTACGCGTAGCCCAATCGTAGCCCAGCCGTAACCAAACCGGATTTTTCGTGAATGCCGGTTTCCTCCGCTAGCCCAGCCGTAACCGTGGTTTGCCTTTCATGAATCCCAGCCATGATCAGCGCGGAATTTTCCCCAAGATGAGCAGAAAAACGAAAAATCGATGTCGGGGTTAGGGTGTGCCCTCAAGATCCAATCAATAGATATTTGCATATATGTAAATAAACATGTAGCATTTCTGATGAAGAAAGTCAGTCGATCAAAAAATAACCTGGAAAAAGTTTTCGAAGTTTTTGGCTCATTTCATTATAGCACCACAAATGGACTGAACTGAGGCTTTGATAAAGCAGTAACATATTTTTGCCGGTACAATGTGCACGTTAGGTCTTACTTGTTGTTATTTCGTTTTTTGGAAACTATTCGGTAGTATCGTTCATCATCCGTCATAATGTTGTCTTGTTATCTCATATTTGGGTTTTGACAGTCGTTATTTGAGATCAGGAGTTCTTATCCTACCCTCATTCTAAAATGTTAAAATGTTGATCAATGATTAGGATAAAATTTCGTTACTGTATGTGTTTTACCAGCATTTGAAAGATTTTCGCCGCAACGCGGCGGATTTGAAGAGCCAGCGGCATTCATCTCCGAGGTCTACAGGTGTCCAACTGCCGGTCGACAGGTATCCATCTACCGGTGGACAAGCATCTAAGAAACGGTTGATGGGTGTCCAATAAACGGTCGACAGGTATCCAACTACCGGTCGACAGGCATCCAACTACCGGTCGACAGGTATCCAACTAACGGTCGACTAGAGTCCAACTACCGGTCGTCGGGTGGTCGACGGACAACTCTAGGGGAGTGATGGACAACTCGAGGGGGGTGACAGGCAACTCTAGGGGAGCAGTCCCGCCCCTTTTTAGCGGTCGTGGGGAAGCATGCTGTGAGGTGATTGCTTGTCGACCACCCGTTGGACGCCACGAGTGTCTGAGAACCTCGTATGCCCAACTATGCCGGCTTTTGTAATTATCGCTTATTCGTTTTTTTTTCAAATATAAGATTCATTGAAGAAATTCGATTTTAGTTTTCGAGCATCTCAATCACTCGTTTTCTAATATATTCCATTCATTCGAGAGACTAAATCACTCGTATTCATTTTTTTGTTTTTCTTTTTCGAGTATTATGTTCAAGAGGAGAACCGAAAGATTTGAATTTTCGAATTTTAAACCCTTTTCGGGCCACTACACTTGATTATTCAGCATGAAAAAGTTCAAAATATTTATGATGTGTTAGATAGATTTTCCGAATCTTCATTCCAATCGAATTCATAACGGGTAAAAAAATTTATTTTTTCATTCGAGAAAAAAAAACTGTGGATTCTTACTCGGACTTAGTCATCCATTCGGAAATTTGAGAAGGGCTTCATTCCAAAAATTCACCCATTCGGGAATTTCAAAAACGCATTCTTGCTTATACAAGTAGCGTAGGTCTCAACGAGGAAAGTCGAATACTGTGTGAAAATGTCGAAGTCGAACACTGTGTGAAAATGTTTTTACTGAAAAATCGTTCGACTTTAGAAACCTGAAAAAAAACATCGTTCGAAAAAGTTCGAAGCAACGAGAAAGTCAAAAAAATCGAACGAACGAATTTCAAAAACCTTTCAAAATTGCGGATTTTTTGGAGTTTTTTTCGAAAAAATTCTAAACGAATAAATCTGGAAAATTTTTCGAAATTTCGTAGGTGGAATGGAAGAATTTCGAATCTAATAGAAAATTTGATTTTTTTAGAAAGTCATTCGAATTTTCGGATCCTTTCGAATTTCGTTCGAAGTTTAGGATTTTTTTCGATACTCCTAAGAAGTTTCGAATCTTTTTTTCAAAACCGGTCTCAACGCTTTATTTACAACGCTCAATATTCCACAAGTATTCGATTTCTACTCAAATCGCGCTCGCTCACGCTCACGACAACTCGGCCCGAGGAATAAAGAAACAGCGTAACCTAGGTTTGACAAGCGTTTTTAAAGTCAAACGATTTTTCAAAAAAAAACAATAAAAAAATCAGATCTCGAACGAATGAAAATCGAGAAAGAAATTCTTTTGACGAGATTTCGAACGAACGAAATTTGAAAAGAAAATCATTCAACAAAATTACAAGGTCTAAAAATGGGAGAATAATTACTGCTGCTGAAATTAGTGCTTACAAATTTATTTAGAAAAAAAAACTGACGCTTTTGATTCATTTAAGTCCTACAGATGTAGTGAGATATTTCCTTTCGGAATCATACCGTTTCTTTAGATATACATATGTTCATATATATTCTTTTTCTTATTTACTTAATTTATTTTAAACTACTTGCTTGCGAAAATGCGACGGACTCTCGAGAGGAGAAATGAGGCGAAAAGCAGCTGTGGAGAATAAAACGAAAATTTGTCGAGAATAAGACGAGGAGTTGTCGAGAATTAGGCGAGAAGTTGTCCTGAATTCGTACGAATTCTGGACAACTTCTCGCCGAATTCTCGACAACTTTTTTGGCCTGTGGACAGATTTAAAGGGCGGGAGGCGGTCGCTGTCGCTGTGCAGAGCGACGCGACCGTGTGTCGCAAAAGTATACCGTACCTCTAACGGCACACCAATGATGATACAGAAGCGGGGTATTTCTTTTCTGTCGCCTACTCACACTAAGAGCATGGGAATCGGTCAGCTTCAGCTGCCCCTATCTGTTCTGATTTGTAAACAAATAAATTAAGGAGCTTCTGAGCAATTTCTGAAGCTTAAATTCTGTACAGAACTTACTCCCATTCGCGAATTTAACCAGAACGTAATTGTTGTAGACGTCGCCTTCGTATGCACTGTTCTTCTCTACCTAAAGCCAAACCATTTAGTCATGGTCTACAAATGATTCAACGCTAAAGAATCTCTAGGATACCTCATCCGTAACAGCGTTCACAATCTGAGATACGTATTTGCTCATGGAAGTTGTGGTTCTTAGGACAACGATGAGCGTCTTGTAGTCCGTCAGATATTGACCCATGTTGACTGTACATGACACTGGAGAAAGAAAGTAATGTACGTGGCAGACTGCTCATTATTCGGACAGAAAGAATAAATTTTGCACGTTCTTCACGTTCTTTTTGAAAATAAAACTGCACGTAACCTCACGGCGCAATGTTGCGCGTTTAAGAACATGAAGAAGATAGTTATCGATAGAATTCCAATGCACTTAGCAGCTGTGTGAGGCGCACTATTTCCGTCGATGAGCAAAAACTCTGAGGACAGCCTGGCTTTTTCTGGAGGGAATTGCCGGAATTTCACCAAGAATTCGCCGAGGGCCGGGAGTTTGCCGAAAATTTAACCCGAGAATACCTAGAATATGGCGCGATATTACCGAATGGCATGTTCGCCTGCTCGAGCCAGTGGAATCGCAGTAGAATTAAGACATTGCCTTGATTCTACCCTGCATCTGTCGCTTCGGCTCCGATTTGGCAGAGAGGGGGAGGTTCACGGTGAAATCTCGATGAATTTCGGGCGATTCCTTCGAGGATTCTGCCAGGACGGAATGGCCGAACTCGTTTAACGCAATTGTATCTTTTCCATTAACTATAAAAAGTAAAAAAAATCACCATTTTCACAGTTAGCGCCCTGGAACCCTGGTGGGCATTGACACTGCAGATTCCCAGGTAGTGGTGTGCCTCCATTCATGCAGTTAACCTGAAGACAATACATGCTAAAAGGTAGATGTGACAAAACTTCAATATTGAAGCCACCTGGTCACACTCCTTTCCGTAAAACAGTTCAGGGCAGAAACATGTGGCATTGATCGTATTCTGGAAGAGAGGAGTACCACCGTTTTGACAGTTCACACGCATCGGTGGAGTTGTAGGAGCTGCGGTTGTGGTGGTGGCCAACTGTTCTGAATATTAGGAAACTAAATTTCACATTGATGCACTTCATTTCACCACAAGAATATGTAGTTGGTGAGCTGTGAAAGTCTTGTCAGCATACATTTCAGATACGAGCTTCATGAAAGAACTAAGAGTAAAATCTGTTTAAATGACTGCCCGCCCACGCGGTCGGCTTGCGTGTCGAGCAGCCAAAGAAGGTTTACACGACGGCCGCTCTGCGCGCACGCACACAGTGTAAACGGATACTCTCATTCAGACCAACTTTATCTACCTCGTCACCTAGCATCGTCGTCAAATCTACATAGCTGAACGAAAAAGTTAGGCTCACCCACTTCTAAATTTGGAATGGGATTCTGTCAGAAGTTAGATGCGACAAGAAGCTCTTAACCTTATGTTCTTTCTAATTCTTCCTTTTACCATAAGTTAATGTCTGCCAAGCTAATCTTCTGACGATGGTATAAGGAAAACTCACGGAGACAAGAAAATGATCCAGATCTCCGATACGCATAGCCCAGATTATCCACACCGTCCACCTGAAGTGTTTATAATCACCAAAATCATCGAATCGTAGTATATAAAAAATAGACAGAAACTTTTTTCTGGATTTTGTTTTGCTTTCATGAAGACCAGATCAACTCCTTAATTTTTCTGAGAAGTTCTTCCTCTTCTCTAACAAGGGAAGTATACGAATCGTAGGTCGGATCTGTGGAAAGGCATTGTCTTGCTAGTACCTCTTGGGTATATGTATATCGTAAAACAGTAACCCATCCCGAGCCGCTGGTTCCGAGAAGTTATAAGCCTGAAACGATCGTTTTTTGTATCTTCCAAAATGCTCAGCGAACTCTCGAAAATCTGGAAACGTAAAGGTGTTAAGACACCAAAACAACCTCTGTGAGCAAAGTTTGGGCGAAAGCACATTTTCCGAACTTTGTGCAGACTGATAGCGTTTAGGATGTGCACGCATTTTCGGTTAAGCTGTCAATTAGGGACCGAATAGACTCCCGCCGCTGAAAGACACGGCAGCATGCAATGCTGGGGTATCGATCGTGGGGCGCCGCATGATCAATACTCTTCTACTGCATGCTGCCGCGCCTTTCAGCGTCGGGAGTCTATTCGGCCCCTTAGGGGTTCTGAAAGCACTTCAGAAAAATGCTCCAGATTTGACTTCGAATTCTCCCAGGTTGGTTTCTTGGGGCGCTGATTACGAATCCAAAGTTTGTTTGTTTACTCTGTTAATTGGAACAGAAAAATATTTGATTTTTTGAATATTCCTTCCATTGCAAGTATTGATTGATTTCCGAAATTTCAACAACGAAGAACATGCTTCACGCTTCCCTAATCTTCCTCAGAAACCATGAAAATATACAAATATTTTTATTTTCTTGAAAAGGCGAATAAGTGGTTATCGCTAGTACATTCAAGTCGACTAAGGGACGGCTATTTAAATATGTTCCTCCACTCAAAAAAAAACCTTGAACTGAGTGGAAATTCGACGAAATCATTCGTTCAGAGTTTTCGGAAGACTATATTAGAGAAAGTTAAAAATATTTATTAAGAATTTCGAAAAGGTCACAGATGAGATTTTCCGAAGATGATGAATCAAAAAAACCTCACTTAGAAACCGTAATTCAAACTACATATTCAGAGGGTAAGAGACAGCGAGAACACATGGAAGACATGGAGCAGCGTCTACGCACACACGCACGCGTTGGACGCAAGTATTTTTCTTTCTGCAATAGAGTGTTGGTACTACCCAGGGTAATGTCACCGAACAGAGAATCAACTGTTCTTGTTTCGGAATCTTCACCGAACACTCGTGAATTATACGGAATCTCCACTTCGCCCAGAAGCCTAATTAACTGCAATTGCAACCGCAATAATGGGAAACAGGATAGGAAGGACTCCAGAAACAGACTTCCTGATGATTTCATACAGCATCCGAAACTAAGGACAACTTCATTCTCATTCAATAATTGTTTCCCCCTCTCCGATATTCTGCAACATTTGGCAAGCTGAAACCTGTGATAAAGAGCGAGCGAATGGTTCCAGGTATTTCCCGAAGAACAACAAAAAGCGTGATATATATGAAATGTATACGAGAAGGCCTCTGCACTTAAAGGCACAGCACACCCTCAGATATGAATTTTGAGATTTTCATGTAATTGTGTAAAAGACCCCTAATGTATAACACATGCCAAATTCCAGCTCTCATTTCCTCGAAATAAGCGAGATATAAGCGACCACCACAGGCCCGACCCCCTTCGCTCACCACCACAGGCCCGACCCCCTAACAGAATTTCGAACTCGATAGCGGCCCGATGGATGGATGAATTCCAACGAGTTGTCGTTCTTCAGTCCATTGCCGGACTGTCTCCTTATTCTGGCTTTTTCTCGCGCAAGGATTGCGAATGAAGAGAAATACAGGCCTGAGACAACTCGTCCACCAATTTTTCACCCTAAAAATTTAGGCATCTTTGAAGAGCCATAACTCTGTTCAAAGGGGGTCTTGGGCGATTTCAGAGATACCACTGTGATCAGCGTGTGACTCTCTCCAAGATAAGCATAAAATCTGAAAATTATTTTTCTGGGTGTCCTGTGCCTTTAAACAGAAACCAGTGTTTTGGCGGGAACAGATAAATAAGGCTCACATGATAGACGTAGCGATTCTTTCGATCGCAGACGAATTGACCGGCATAGTACTCATAGGAGCAACCGAAACGTTTGGTCAATAGCGACCGATACACCGGTTCTGTGGACGTCTGGATACGAATAGTGACGGCACGAACTTCTAAAAGCAGTGCGATAATGTGTCATCAATAATAAATGCATTCAGGTAAACCTGATGCTAGAGCAAATCTCACGTACATCTGTCTTAACGACTTCTTAACATTGGGATGACCGGAAAATTTATGCACTAAATGGGGGTCAGCGACTTTTTCCTTGTCCGTCTGTGATCTTTCGACCGATTGTGGTGTACCGCCTCGTATTCACAGCCTGTTCTCCGTCTATCCAAAGGCGTTAACCGCTATCCGGAAAACTTGACCTGCTTGGAATTTTGTTTCAAAATGTAGAGCAAGTTTTGGGTGTCAAAAACTTTCAAAGCGAGAATAGAGAAAATACTCGCCATCAGCCCCGAAGACGCAACGCTACGGCTCGCATGCCCCTTACCCTTGCTACGCCTGGTTTTCTTTCTGAGGGACAGGCTGTACATTCAATCACGAAAAGCTAGTCACCTCCAGGTGCTGTCAAGTTGTTGACATGGGTCGCGAAGTACATTGGTTGGCCTTCGATAGCTGATTCCGAGTAAGGAGCCACATCACTTTGTGGTGATAAGGTGAACTCTTGAACAACTGACAATCCGCTGTATGCCTAAATCATCACAGACAACTGTCATTTTGTTTTAATATTATAGTAACTATTGCAACTAGAGTTGAAACCGCACGTTTCAAAAACGCAAAACGAATTTTGTGAAAATGATTGGCATATATGTAAGGTATGATTAGTACACGTACGGTCAGGTCCGTGGCTTGCTGCTTGAATCGAAGAAATCTACATATATCTCACCGGCGGCTGGCACAGGCGGTCGCGTGCGCCAGCCAGGTGAACGAAACAGGCCGAGAGAACAGCTGATTGACTTGTCATTTTTATTACATTTACATCCTTCCACTTCCTCCTCCCAACCAGACCGCTTTTCTTCCTAATTTCGCTGATTTCTTAACATATCGATTGTATAGGCGCCTCTTTTTAATTATATATGGTTGATAGGACGTTTTTTTAGTTGTTTTTATTTCCAGATATGCCGTTCATCCGTCCAATCGCCAGCTCCTGTATTTTCTATTATTATTTTCTATTATCAGGATGTAGAGACTTCATTCTCGCAGATAAATTCAAATGCTAGGAGAAGATAGCAGATAAGAATAATAAAGGAAACTGGAGCTAGCGATCGGGCAGACGGACAGCGTACCTGGAAATAAGAAAACTAGAAAAAGACTCGCTCCATAAACCATATATAATTAAAAAGGGGCGCCTATACAATAAATATAATAGGAAATCAGCTGAATGTGGAGAGAGAGAGGTTCGATGAAGAGGAAGAAATGGAAAGAGGAAAATGTGATAAAAATGGCAAGTCGATCAGCTGGATTCTTCTCTCGGCCTGAATCGATTAGCGAGGCGGCGCACGCGACCGCACGTGCCAGCCGCCGGTGAGTTATATATTTTTTTTGTTTGAGGCGGCAAGCCACGGAACTGACTGTACAGGCTAGGCAACAAAAAAGGCGGCGGTGCGGTTGCGGCCAACACACTGAAACTACGGTATATCCTGGCGCGTTGCCAGACTTGGTCAATGATTGCCAGAACAGCTGATAGTCGGGGTGAGTTTCGGGTTTTCTCTATTTTTGTTATGGTTTTTATAGGTTTATTCTTGATTGAGTCTCTATTTTTATGTTGCTGGTCGGGGCTTTTCTTTATGCGCCATAGGTTTCTGCAGCTCATCCGGGCTTGCAAAGTTTTTCAAAAATTCTGCTAAAAAAATGAGAAAATTATAACAAATGCAGTTTTTTTGTGGGGACTTTTATTGAGAGTGGTAGTGAGGCGTATTCTATGTCGTTTTCAAATGCTCAAAACGATTACCCAGATTTAGCAACCATAATAGCGTTTTTGAAGGGTTTTGGAGGAAAAAGGCGATTGAAGACGAAATCTGGCAACGTGCCAGGATCTACCGTACTTTTAGTGAGTTGACCGCAACCCCACCACTCCCTCTTCTGTTGCCGTAGGCTGTATGGTTAGCATAGCTACGAATTCACAATTTGAAGTTCCGACAACAATAAAATATGTGAACTGTGAGATTACAGGAGAGAATTCTCGCCGACTCACAGTTATTTCAACAAGACAGTTAGAAGTTGGTACGCCTCCGTTATCGACGGTAAGTTGGTATGGTCCAGGTGCGAGATTGGCATAGCGACAAAGGGAATAGCCATCACTAGCCACTACTCCCTCATAGGGCATCACATTGCCTGCAATAACAGGACTCATGAATATTCCTACAAAGCCATGTTCCTCTCAATGCAGTCGGATGTATTTTCGTCAAATAATTAACATAATTTGTACCATTTATGTCAGTTAGGTTGACCAGTGGTGTTCCAGCAGCATTTACTTCAATTGTCAGTAGAGGTGAGTTGCTATCGACAGGAACGTAGTATCTGAAAAGAAGACTTGGGGAAAAGTGCATTCGACGATGTATCTCTAGAATATTGCACTGCAGCGTTTGTGAGACCCCAGCCATATTTGGACGATATTCAGTGGTTCTCACAAGGATGCTTAGTTGTACGCAAAACTTCCGGGCACAAGCAGGATGCGAACATTCGACTCCAAAAAACTCGTGGCTCGTTACAACAATCAATGAAATAAGCAAGTTAGTCTATGTAATACGCACTGCCTCAAACGCTACGCAAAGCAACGAATTCTCCTCTCTCTACTCTATAAACAATTGACTTTGTTAAATCATGGTAGAGTTTCGAATTGTGGAATCCCTATGCAGGGTACGCACTCACCTGCCGGTGCATCCAGATGGAAGATTCAAGAGGTCCACAAGCTGATAGTTCAGGGAATTAGGTGGAAGCTTTCCCGAATCGGAACAGAGTGCTAAAAGAAAAGTATAGGATAGAACAAAACACACATGTTCTGACAACGAGGAAGCTGATGAGAAGAAAAAATATGGTTTTGTGTGTATAGACCAGGGGTGTGCATTTTCCGTTTGCTGACTTACCGACTTTACGGATTTACCGGTGTTTTTCGGTAAATTTTGATTTACCGATTCACCGAGTTTTTCTCGAAATTTACCGAAATTTTTACCGAAAAAATTGGGTGTTTTTTGCCTAATCGGCCTACTTCTTACTCGTATTCCACGGGTTTGCTACTGTTAAGACATGCATTTGGCGCGATATTCTTCTTCATCCTTCTTTTTGTTAATCTTTTTCAATCCTTTGGTCTAATTTTTGAATGCTCAAACGATCTCTTCACCTTTTGTGTCACGTGCTTTTTCTTAGCGAGATACTACTCCGAGAAATGCTTTTTTTTGTTTCAAAAATGTCAACAGATTTTCAAGGCAGCAGGGTTCTGAAGCGGATATTTCAGTAACTTGAAAAATTATTTTCGAATACCCCGACATAACACTGAATCCTCTGCCGTTTTGGAATGACTCCATTGTGAAATCGTCGTACGCGCACCTTTCCTCACTGGCCAGTAAGTACTTTTGCGGGCACAGTTGAGGCGGGAAGGGTGTTTTTCCCATCTGGCCTGATTTTGAGTGACTACGGAAAGGGCTTGACACATGAAAATTTTGAAATGTTTTTTTTCTCGAAATCAAGGTCCTGCTGATCAGGTTCAGCCGTGAAGCTTAGTTTAAAGGCAGTGTTCACGATGAATATCGCACTCGAGTTCGACCCAAACATGGGATTGTTTGGTCTTGAGGTAACTAATAGTGAAGAAACAGCGAAGAAAAACGTCCAGAGTAAGTCAAAATAACGGTTTGTAAATTCAGGGCGTGGAAGAGAATCATGGGCCCTGCTGATTTCGGCAAGCGCGCGGTAATCGCGAAATCTGCGCGAATCGATCATGTCAATCGCGGCATAGTTGCTTGAGTTGCTTGGTAATTTGCCATCGAAACGTGTACGGCGCCACAAACTCGTCAGATTGGGGGGCGGACCGGGATAGGTAGGCGCAGCGGGATAGCTTTCAAAGCCGTTTTTATTGATTGCTGGCCAGTTTTCGTTGCTTTCTTCGACCCTATCCTCTACAGCATCTGCCAACTTAGTGTGTCACAACGAGACCTCGAGAACGAGATTTATCGTAAACACTGCCTTTAATATTTTGAACTCACTCATTATTTGCACTATCCTCATGCACTGTTGAAAATGATACATAAATATTACCGGTCATTTGTGCTATCTTATGGGATACTGTCGTTCTCTGAGCCAAATTCTGGTCAGCAGTTGCGGACTACGACTATTGCATCATGCGACACGTGTTAATCGTGCTGGGACCACTTGGTCCCGGCACGATTTACCCTTCTCCCAGTACGATTATCACGCGTCGCATGATGCAACAGCCGTAGTTTGCAGTTGCGGACCGGATTTCGGCTCAGAAAACGACAGAAGGCACCAAAAAACCGAAGTCAGAATTTTTACCGAATTTTCCGTTTTTACCGTACTTACCGAAATAAAAATTCGGTAAAAAGTTTCGGTAAAAATTTTACCGAAAAAAATTTTCCGCACACCCCTGGTATAGACATGTTCCTATGGGAGGAAGAGCGAGTGGACGTCGAAAATGAATCATTGTTGCTTAGGATGTCTCGAAAACTTTCGAGAAATTTTTGATCTTTTCTTTAGATTGTTTTCCAAGGACAAAGGGAAGTTTGCACTGAATATCTTATCCTACTTATTGAATAGCGTTCCTTTCTGCCCAGACGGTACTGCTTTTATGGGAACGAAATTCCTGTCCCCCAGTTGCAGACAACCGAATCGTCGCACTCGATGTTTTAGGGAACCGCCTTCCAATACCGTTTCTTTTGGAAACGAAGAGAAATAAGAATTAACTGACCAAAAATTAAGTTCGCAAGGTGAGTTACAAAAAAAATTAAAATAAAACATTAAAACGGAAAAAAAAAACTTGACGCCGAGGGTTAGGCCGGGGACGTGACCTCATCCTTGCGCCACCTCACATCTGCCAAGATTTACATAATCAGAAAAATAGCTCTACGATTGTTAAATCCAAACATTATTCGTGTGTGTGAAATAATTTTTCTAAGCTAGTCGACAGTCAAAACATCAGTGCTGAAGCTTGCCGGCTCAATGCAAAGAGGATTTCACACACTGGGGAAACTGACAGTGAGTCAACTAAACACAAGAGGACATACATATACTACTCTGAGAGTTATGGCCGAGAAATAGCCTCGAAATAGCAGCGAAGTGCTTGCTTGCCGCGTAACAGCCTCGAAATAGCCGCCAAATAAGACTGGTCGCGAAATAGCCGAGGAATAATGCTCTCCAGGTAGGTATACGAAGCATTCCAGAGGGTTGAACCAAAGCTCAACTCCTTCGTCGGTTCTCAATATTTCTTGGCCATTTCTCGGTTATATCTTGTCCGTTTCGCGAAAAGCCGAGAAATAGCCAACCAGGAGCCGCTGCGCAGCCTGGTAGGCTGATTCTCGGCTGTTTCGCGGCTACTACTCGACCAAAGCTCTCAGAGTAACTGCTTCGACTTTACAAAAAAATTTTGGACACACAAATATCACCCGAATAATAGTTATCAATATATTTCACCACAAATTCGTGCGTTTCTATCACAGTTTGAGCGAGCCCACTCAGGCACATCGCTATCTGAAAAACACGCGAAAGTAGAAAAAAAAAACCATTCAAAAATCAATTTTTAGCCAATGCTGTGGAGTGTGAGTTAATTTTCAGAGTTCTCAAATGATTAATGCAGACATGAGAGATAAGGATGCATAGAATGGTTGTTTGAATGTGTGAATGCTGTTGAGAAAAGCCTCTTAAGGAGCAGAAAAACACTCACGATTTTCGCAATACTGTCCAGTCCAGCCAGGCTCGCATTGGCTGGTAAACCCTAGCGTGGCATAAATTGCCCTTTTCATCCTTCTGTGAATGGGCTCTTCAGGAATACCATAGAAATTTGGGAGAGCTTCATGTTTGGGTCTAGAAAACAGAGCTGCGACCCCTGAAATGAGAAGGTAAAGGGGTCGGTCATCGAACTGTACATATGTCTATTGTAAAGGATTAGATATGTACTCATCGTATGTACCTTCATTCCAACTAATCGCCTGAACAGTCGCAAAACTCAAAAATAAATGAAGTAAAACTGGCAACCGCATTGCTGCGAGCCCAGCGAGAAGTGGCACCGTTTACGATCTGATAACATTCACCAATATCTATTGCGAGAGGCAATAAACCATAGGCGAAGTTAGTCAAGTCAACTAGAACAGCGATAAGCTGACTATGAGCTCCGGATCAAAATGAGCTAGATCAGGACCGGCGAGAGCCATGTCTTTTAATCACAGAAAAATTCTTCTGTGAGGATATACTGTGTGATAGCCAGGGTCAACTACTTTCAGGAGTTCTAGCTCAAACGAAGTTGTAACCGACGGACGATAATAATAGCTGACGGATGCAGAACGGGGTGTCGGTGGTGTAATGGTAACATTCTCGCCAGGAAAGCGTGCAATGCAGGTTCGAGTCCTGCCTGATATCTGAGTTTTGCGTTCAACTCAGCTACCTTGTGAAGTTGTAACATTCCGAAAAACGGTCCCGATTTCAGTTGCGACAATTCGGTGGCCTAAAAGTCTCAGGTCTGTCATTCTCGTCATTCGCGACCGTCGGGCGCAAGACGTGGAAATATGTAGTCCGAACCAGAAGATGGGATTTGAACAAGGATCACCACTAACATTTCAGAAACCAAAACAACCTTCTTCCAGGAAAATTACTCTGATGAAAATTCAAGATTCAGGCAAACTTTTCCAATGAGCAGGATCTATCGAGGAAATTTATCTGACCCTTGAATTTTCATTAAAAGTGCTCCAAGATGACTCGACGGAATCAGGGGTGTGCGTTTTTCGTTTTTCGATTTTTCGGTTTTTTCGTTTTTCGCCCTTTTTGACGAAAAAAATCAATATCGAAAAAAACAAAAAATGTTAAATTTTTTTCGGTTTTTTTTTGTCTGAAATGTGTGGTTCTGATGCGACTTGCAGTGGATCTTTTGCTGCCTACAGACGTCTGCAGCATATTTGCACTTGTCTTTCAATTCATCTCACAAGGGAGGCTTGTTACCTTCCGGTGGCAATTTGGAAAATCACGTTGTCGTTGCTGCAGGTCTGTGAGAGTATATAAATGACCCGTGCTTGAAATTGGCTAAACGGCTAAGAAAAACGGCATTTTTATTGTTCAAAAAAGGTAAGGGTACCTAACCAACAGGGAATTTTCGGGGCGTTCAGAAAAAATTTTCGGATTCGGCTCAAGACTTTCAACTGGGTTTTATTTGGGACGCTGAATCGGAATTTGGGGTCTATTTCGGGCCAGACGGTTACTGTAGGTCACGGTAGGCATAATATCTTTTAACAGGCAATACCTACCTTGAAATTTTGAAAACCGAAAAAATCTACCTCAAACTCGTGTTCAGCGTCCCAGATATGTAACACCCACAGTGAAATTTTGAGTTAAATCTGAGACGTTGACCGAGTTACAGTATACCCACCGTAATCTACCCTAATCTATCGAAAACCGATAAGCGGGTTGCAGTTTTGTATTAGGCAGGCCGAATAACCCCTATGTACAAGTATTGAGGCGACTTGATCCTAGGATTCTCGAAAGCGTCAAAATCCGCGTTTGGGCAGCGAAATTTCACCCATTTTCAAGCTTCGGACCGGATCAGACGTAGTTTATGAAATATCGATAAACGGGCCTCAGATTCGTAATCAGCACCCAAAACAACCCCCAGAAACAAGTTTTAAGCTTAATCCGAGATAATTTTTTCAAACGCCCTAAAAATTGTTATTCGTGTACTCCTTTCCTATTGGCAAAGCTCTGGAAATGCCCACTTTTGGAAATCTCCTGTGAATCTCTCAAGCATTTAGCCTGTTCTGAGTATAGAATGTTAGAGCACTGTGCTCCCCTAGAACATATCAAAGTGGCATCTCGAAACATGTGTGCAACCCTCCCTTGCCAGAATCATTTCGCGTAAAGCAAACGTATGATCTGCCCCTTGCACAACGGTTCCTTTCACCACATCACTTTCGATAAAAAATTAGACTGACTGGGTCTAAATTTCTTGAACTTCCTGTTTATCAGCAGACTAAAACGACTACGGCGCATCTCTTGAGCATGGCCATAACTTTCAAGAATAATCCTCCGAAGAACCAAAAATATGAAATTCGGCAGACGGAAACATCATCAATCTAAATAATAACGCTAATCAATTCCGCATAGCTGATAATCCGCAAAGATACTTTGAAGACAGTGTTCACGATAATCATTTTCAATGACTTCGTCGTAAAATGATAGGCGAAAAGAATAATATGCTCTCAGTGTCGCAAAAGCGGTTTAAAAAGAGCTAGGAATGGCAAAATAACGGTTGCAAACAGGCGTTCTGAGGCCAACGAACCGCCTCATGTCCCCTTTCCGCCCCCTAGACCCTCGAGGTTGTGATAACATGAAGTAATCAAGTCAAGGAAGCACTGATAAGCGAGCTCAACCATTTATCATCCTTCATAGCGGTCAATTCCTCCATGCTCAAAAGTCAACGTAAGTAAAAGTGGCCCACTTTTAGGGAAAAAACATGGTTTCCACTTTTCTTTAAGCATGCCATCTGTATACGGCACCAGACCATCCGTAAACGGTTGAGACATCAAAAGAGAAATTTATTGTGAACACTGCTTCAAGGTCAGGAATTTCGTTTTCGTTTGAAATGTTCATGAGAGAAGACGTCGAGAATTGCTTTTTGGAGGCCCATAATTCTCAAGCGGGAGCCAAACTAAATTTTTCTGCTCCTTCTATCGATCCATACAAAAAAACTGCGAATGAAAACATTCCTGGGCGAGCGGCATCATGTATAGTCCCATCCAGCAAAAGTGGCTGAACCTAACCTTTGTGTAGACACCACGACTCAATGCGTGTGGTTGCGTCGCGGCCATTAACGTCCAATAGCGTCGAGAGACTGAGCTACTGGTCAGTGCTGACTTCGACGCGATCACTCACACTGATATTCAACATTACAGCGCAAGAAATTCGTGCTATACAGATAGAGCTATTGACGTTCGTCTCTGTGCAACGTTTGTTTCGTTTTGATCTGTGACTTGCCCTCGATTCGCAACTTCTACGGATTCGGTTTTTTTCATAAAGTTAAGGACGACATTCACGCCCACAGTTTTAATAAAAAACTCGAAAAAACGTGGACATGATTGTTCAGAGGAATACAGCAGTTTCATACAAAAAGTTCACAATAAGAATTTAAGAGAGTGTTCAGCGCTGCAAATTTGTCAGGATTCAACACTGCAACAAGGGTAAAATTCCTCACATTAATACGTTGATTGCGTATGCTTTTGTTTCACTAAGAAAACATGATTCTGTCATTAATCGAAGCTTTTCGATTACGTTGCCTTGTTGTTCCAATCAAAGACGTGTGATTGCGAAACTAAGACGTTTCAAAAGACAGAATTTTTTTCGGTTTTTTCGGAGTTTTTCGAATTCAAAACCGAAAATTTTTCGTTTTTCGGTTTTTTCGGTTTCAAAGTTTTTCGCACATGCCTGGACGGAATGGTGCCCTCTTGATTCGATTCAGTCGCTATGATCTCCATAGAACTAAACACTTGAGGTGCTTTCTGTAGGTGGGTGAAGTCTGCGAGGTCAGAGTCGGCAAGGAACTGCGCTTTGCTTGTTCCGATTGGCGCTCTGGATCGTCGTGGCCCCTTGGTCAGAAGTTGAACAATGAAATCGAACCTCACAGGTCAGAGCCGTCGCGTTCAAAACAAGTCGAACAGGACCACGAAATTCGAGAGCCACCAGCTATTCGATTCTCCGGACTTCGCCTCGTTCCCTCAGCCGGAATAGTGCGTGTCCTGCCGCTATTCTTCAAAGCAGGCCTGATTTGCTACATCATCTTCGGGTTGGCCATAGGTGCACGTTTCGCAGCACACAATTGGGCTCTCCCGGACTTGCAAGGGAAGTGTTAAGAGCAGTAAACGCGTCCGCGAAAACGGATAGTATCGTTAGTAACTCTAGTGGCATAGTAGTGAAACTGCGCAGTAACTTCTCCCGAGCTTCAGGTTCCGAGAAGTTATGACCATTTTTCAAGCTTCGCGAAAAGGCAAAGAAAGGTACCAGGCATTTTTTTGGTTTCGATCGAATTTCTGAGGTCTACTGCAGGTTACGGTAGGTACCATGTCATTTAGGGGGCAAAACCTATTAAATATTTCGAACACACAGACCTCATACTCACAAACGGACCTCATACTCGTATTCTCCACCCTGAATAACCCCCGTATACGAATTTTGAGTAAAATCTGAGACTTTGACCAAACTACCGTATACCGTATAACTACCGTACAGTAATCTACCTTAATCAGCCAAAAATCGATAAAAGGACTCCAGATTGGTGTTTAGCGCTCCAAATAACTCGCAGAAAAACATTTTGAGCCATTTCTACCGCAGTGTTTCGAAAATCGTCAGAAGTCGCGATTTGACATCGAATTTTCGCCCAATGGGAAGCCTTGAACGAATATGTAAGTCGAAACCTTCGGAAAATCGGCAAGAAAACCCCAGATTCGCGGTCAGCGCTCCAAATATCCCCCCTGGATGGACTTTGATCAAATCTGGAACATTTTTTGAAACGATTTCAGAGCCCTCTAATTGGTATAAATGAACGCCCAACCAAAAATCCGCGCAAGTCCAAAACGCTATCAGTCTGGACAAACTTTGGAAAATGTGCCATCACTCAAGCTTTGTTCAGGGGAGTAGTTTTGGGCGCTGAACACAATTATCAAGTCCGTTTCCGCCACAAAAAGCGCAAATAAGGGCTTTTCAGGCTTGCTATTTTTTGGAACCTGTAGCTCGGGGCAGGATACTGCTCAGTTTTAATATTGAGCCACAAAAGATACTAACGTAATATTGAGCCACAAAAGATAGTAACGATACTACTCAGACATTGGGAGCGGACCGCCGGCGAAAATTCGCCAGTCGCTCAACAGCTGGGAGACAGCTGGCATTTAGCTCGGGAATGGCAATCACGAGGCCAACAGATGGCATACACTTGGCATGTCATATAATGCCAGCGACGGACGAGTGGCGAATATGTGCCAGTTGCCTAACAGCCGAGTGGAAACTGGCATTCAGCTGGCAATTGGCAAATACAAGGCCGACAGCTGGCTCATCCCTGGCATCTCAATAAGGTCTAGGGCGGACCGCCGGCGAAAATAAGCCAGCTGCCTGAAAGCTGCATGAAACTTGCATTCAGCTGGCAAGGGCAGTCAAACCTCGAAATTACAAAGCGCATAAAAACGCAGTTATTCAACAATCGGCACTCGGCTGGCGCCTAACCGCCCAGTGACCTTCGCTTGGCACTGAGTCGTCACATGGCTGGCACTCGAGAGAGTTGACGACTGCTCACTATTTACATGTTACAGTTGGATATTTGATTTCATTGATAAGTCGAGCCGGTATATAAGGCGATTCAGTCCAGCGAAAGTTCACTCGGCAGTTTGATGTCGGCCCTGAAAGGTGACCTGAAGTCACTCCAGAGAGGCTAGCATATTTTTGGCAGCTAGGGGGCAGGTCCCCATGGCTAGGGGAGGAAGGAGGTGGGCGATCTTCTACGCAACGATCTGCGGTGAGGGACCCACCCTGACTCATCGGTCTGCCAAGAGACTGGCGGACTGCTGGCAAATGATTGCTCAAGAGCGGGCTGCCAGGTATTAGCCAAGAGACTGCCAGCGGTCGGCCAACGTCCTGGTGGACCGCTGGCAGGGTTTTGGCGGACCGCCGGCTAATGGCTGTCCGACACCGGGAATGGCTTTTGCTCGCCAGGCAAATGCCGGCGGTCCGCTAATCCCATGTCTGAGTATTCGTTTTGGCAGACGCGTTTACCACTCTGAACACTTTTCTTGTTAGAGGGACGATAAGCTCGAGGTTTTTTCCACCGTGAGTTGTCAACAACTTATCCCTACTCACTACACAGTTGAACCAGGATCCTCGTTCGAGGAAGATTGCATTTCGCTCCTATTTCTGATAGTGCGCATATATGAAACCACCAATTTTTTGGTCGAGCTCCATTTTCTATCTTGTTAGCTGCTTTTCCCGGGATAAATACACCTAGTATGGTTTCCAGACACGCTCATTCTAATGATCCTTACAGCGTCTTAAGAAAAAAAATGCAAGGGGACGCCGATGGTGGCCCTTTTGGTGGTGCGCATATAATTATGAAACGCACCATATATTAGAACAGTGCATATGTGAAGGCGGCTTTGTGTGAAAGCGGTTGCGGTGGTCGTTTTTTTCACGAACACACAATGGCTGTGACGCGGTCCGGAGGTTGCGGACGATTTCCGATTTTATCCGAAAATGGGCGTGTCCAGTTTCTATTACCTTTGCACCGCATACACGCTGCTTCTTGACAACCGTATGCTCTTCACGTGTTGTCATCTACTCACCGATTATAGACGATAGATTAGATATTGAGCTATCCAGAGGCTAACATAATCCGATGAAGTCGTTAATAGCTTTTTTACTGCTAGCTGTGATCACATGTGTTTGGACGGATTCAATCGGTGAGCTAAACAACAGCCCATGAATCTTCAGTTCCTTGAATTTCGTTTTTTTTTTGTTTCTTGAGACGGTTTTTATGCTTCTTATAGGACGTCGTTGCAGCTGCGAAAAAAACTTCAAACCTGTTTGTGGGACTGATGGAATTACATACGACAATCTATGTAGCCTAGAGTGTGAAGCCTCGTCTGGTTAGTTAGAATTCGCGTCGCTTTTCCAACATTATCTTTGATGATTACATTTTTCCTGCCTTCTACTATACATAGCTGATATCGGCGAATTCTTAAAAAAAACACTACTCCGATAACAAGGGACAATCCTTATGCCGTTTTTCACTTCAATGACCTTTTACGCAGAAGTGCACACATCGCATCAAGTCACACGAAAAACTCCCGTCTCAGTATTGTTTACAAAAAGTTTTGTTTATTGCCTTTGTATAACAAATTTTTGTCATTGCTGGTTCTATCCTCCCCTGCCCTAACAAGGAATTTCACCTATGTACATTCATTGAAAAAAAACCTGTTTTCTGAAAACAAAAAATAGGCGCAAGGCTCTTACTTTATTCTCATCCACATTCCTGTTCGACATTGTTCGAATGAGACATTCGAACACACTTTGAATGCAAGTAGTACTTGCTGTAAAATATGTACAGTTGACCGCAATGTTAATAGGACATGGTGCGGTTGCGGACTCGCACCAAATTACGGTAGATTCTGGCACTTTGCCATATTTCGTCATCGATCGGCGCCAACTGTCGTCTCTCTGCTCACGAGAATATCAGCTGTGGCGCTGATCGATGACGAAATCTGGCAAAGTGCCAGATTCTACCGTAGTTTTAGTGCGAGTTCGCAACTGCACCATGTCCTATTAACATTGCGGTCAACTGTATGCAGTAAAATATGTGACAAGTAAAATGTGAAAGGTTGAATAATCTCATTCAAAGTATGGAAATAACGCTGGCATTTCATACTCGCAATCAATAGTCACTCCAAAATATTTGATGTATGTACATGATTACTCTCCTACTCTCTGTATCAGGGCGTTGGTAATCCAAGTATGACTTCCTTCATTTTTTCTTTTATATACCGTCTGCTCTCTCTCTCTTGACAATATACTCAATAGGACCTCATTGATTGAACCTTCCCTAAATAACGCTGGGCCGCCACAATGTGTAAAAAATTTTCTTCTTAGGCATATGATCCCTAATCCATGAGAAAAGGCTCACCATAGTCAAGATATAATTACGTCCGTGGCTCGCCTCCTGAAGAAAATGAAACATTTAAATCTCATCCGCTGCTGGCGCGGCAATCGCGTGCGCCGTCTCGTTAATCGATTCGGGCCGAGAGAAGAGCGCAGCTGATCAGCTTACCATACCGCCAGCTGCCACAGAGATTCAAACCGCCCGCGCTAGCCGCGAGTGGAGAAGTTTTTTTCTTGAGTAGGCAAGCCACAGGCCTAAAGTCGGCATGGGTCCTAGCAATGCTATGCGTTCCTCCCTTGAATGTTGGCGCAAACTCGGTGTGCCAATGTTATAGCATATGGCACCGAGTTTGCGCAACCCTTCCATAGGGAACGCGAAGTATCACTAGGACCCATGACGCCGATAACTGTACCTTCTTGTCTGCGATCAGAATTAATCGCAGAGGTTCAGCATGCTAAACGCATCTGCAAAACAAAACCTATTGTTATAATCTCTTTGGCATCTATATTAAACAAGTCTATTATCTCGTCCCAAGCTGCAGATTTCAAAAAGTTGTTGGCTGATGGCGGTAGTTGTGGTACCTACATACTGTACCATCAGGGATGAGCGGAGTTCCGCGTTTCGCGTTCCGAAACCCGCAGTTTCGCGCATTTTCGGCATTCCGCGTTCCGCATTCCGAAAACCGCAAAAAACGCTGCGGAATGCGAAAATATCGGGTTATCTGGGAGGAAGAAAGTATCAGATAATTTCTGAATTTTTCCGCGTTTCGCGTTCCGAAACCCGCATTTCCGCGCATTTTCAGGCGTTTCGCGCCCGATTTCCGGAACCCGATAAAAAAAATTTTTGTTCCGAAACCCGAAAACCGATTTCCGAAATTTCACATTTTTGTTCCGCTCATCCCTGTGTACCAGCTGTAATCTTTCGAAAATCTGAAACCAAATCTTCCAAAAGTCTCATCGAAATTAACTCTCAGGACAGAGTTTGGATGAAAGCACTTTTTTTTCAAATTTCGAACAGAGTACTAGCGTTCTCCACTGTTAGCGACTTTTGGTCGAGGGTTTCCTTATATCAATCAGCCAGTTCTGAAAGCGTTTGAGGAAACTGATCTATATCTGACTCTAAATTTTCCTCCATCCCCAAGAAAGATTGTTTAAGGTGCTGATCACGATACTCAGATTCATTTCTCTATTTTTCCAAATTCTCCACGTATTTCGTTCTGAGCTTTTCAACAAGGGAAGGTTTCGAACGCAAAATGCGACTTTTTTTCGATTTCCGGAATGATTCGATTTGAAAATTCTGGTGAAATTCTTTGTTCGAAATTCTGCAGGACCCACACATTATTGCACTATTGTGGACCTGATTGCGCAGCTCATCTTTTTTGAATCATGCCTCTTCCTCTTCGTACAAAAATCGCATTGTGCCATGAGCATCTCCTCTGTACATATCTGCATCAGCTTCTCTATTGTTTTCACCTTGATTCTATAATCTCATCACCCCCTGTTAGCGAAAAAAATTGAATAAATTGCGAAATTCCTCATTTTCGGCAGCACTTTCCATATAACTACTCGTGTAGAATGTAGGTTGCTATATATTTTTTTGATTGAACGAAGCGTCTACAATTTGTTTTTGGCAAGAAAGACCTTATTGATGCATCTAATGTCACCCCTACATGCAGCAGTGTGAAAACTCTATTGATATGGCGTTTTCGCGGGTATTGTTTTTATGTATCTCTTGTCCTGTGCTTAGCGAAACTTTGATGAAACTTCAATACAATAATATCCAGCCGCCTCGCTGCTGGAGCGATAGAACATCACAAACCTTACACGTATTCACGCTTGAGTTTTCAATGCACAGTTTTTATCAAATACTTACTCTAGTAAAAAATTTTATGGGATTAGTTAAAATTGAGGCTATCTCCCCAAAGCATGACTATAAAAAGTCTCATCTGGTACTACTTCTTTACCAGAAAAGATCTTCTTCAGCGCTTTATAACTCCTCACAACTACACACAAACCTTGAGCTAAAGTTTTTTTTTCAGGAACAAAGCTTGCGTATCAGGGCACATGCTGTCCCATGAATGCCTGCCCATTACACCGCAATCCAATATGTGATAATTTCGGTGGGTTTCATACATACTTTATTTCACTGTCATCACTTGGCATACTATGGATTTTCTGTTGAGCAATGTTACAGTGGTTGGGAGGAGGAATATGTATACCTTCGCAAGTACTCTGATCATAAAGGCACATATAACAAATTTTCGGCGAAAAAGGGGTTTATAAGGCCTTAGTCACTCTAGCCAGACGCTGCGGAAATGACGGGACAATTGTCATTATCGGGCACATACACTCTGCTGACAAGGGAACGACACTTCGACAAACTGGCCATTTCAAATGAAATATACGTTTCTGCGACCATTTTCTGCCGTAGATTTCAAATTTTCAATTCTGACGTCCAACTATCGATTTTCAAATTAATAAGGTACGTTACGGTGTATCTACGGTAGTTTGGTACACGTACATAAGGCTCAAAACATGTATGTTGGGATTAATTCGGGGTGATGAGTACGAGTTTCACGTCCATTTGGCGATTTTGGAGATTTCAAGATAGGTTACGCCACCTTAATTGCATTATAATGTGCTTCTCTGGGTCAAATTCCGGTCCGCAATTGCGTCTCGACACGCTTTGCGGCCGCGTGCTCTCAAGTCGGAAAAGTTTCCAGCGCCGCGGCCGCCGATCTGTTGACTCTAGGAGGGTTTCAGAAACTAGAAGCTAAACAAAATTGGCGAAGCTGTATGAAAAGGCCATACCGAGTCGACTTTGGCTCTGGAGACTCGACGGACTCGAGCGCGTGCGGCGGCAAAGCGTGTCAAGACGCAACTGCGGACCGGAATTTGGCCCAGAGAAGCGCAGTACCTACCTTGATCTACAGTAACCCTCAGAACACCGACAAACAGGCCCCGAATTCGTTTGCAGCACCCTAAAGAATCCCTGGATACAAAATTTGAGCAAAATTCAATTTTTTTGGAACAGCCGAAAAACTGCTTGTTGCACCCTTACCTATCTCAAGCCTTGAAAACTCTTATATTGCCGTTCAGAGATCCGTTCCGCAGCTACGGAGATCGGATTAAATTCAAAAAGTCAGAAAATGGTCCTAGCAAAATATGTTGTTTTTGAAATGGCCAATTTGTCCGAGTATCCTTTCCTCACGAGGCTTCCTCAAACGAACACTTATGACAAGAAGAAACGCGGCAAGTTTTCATTACACCACATTATAACCGAAGCCCAATGTCAAAAACAGATGACCAATTAAACGTCGTGAGCATAAACGGAACAAGTTTTCAATATTCTCAGGAACTCAACTCCTCTTTCTCCCAGTGATAAGTGAACTTCAACGGAGTGCCACTTTCTCCGAATGATCAGAAGTTTGCCTCCTCGATGCACACGTTAGAACACCATGCCTAATTTTCAGCCACAGCGGGGTTTCAATCCTTTCGAAAAAAGTGGGAATGTTTAGAACCTACTATGTCAAAAGGTTCACCCACACGGGCTTCCAAGTGGAAAACTGGATGGTACGACCTTTTTCAGTCGGATGACCTCTCGTTAATTCGACTCCAGACATGAATTATTTAAAGTCTGTCCGAAAGAAAGGGTTCGCCAACGCGGTAGGAGTGCGTATCGCGTGGCCGTCGCGAAGGCGTTTCTATGGAGGAGCCTCCGCACGGCTTCAGACAGCTGACATGGATATTACTCTGTGTTTTTCTGCTCCTCCTCTTCACAGGTCTTAGGTGCCAATGCCACGGTCGCTCAACACGCGCGCCGGCCGCATGGATGGACAGTTTCATTCGGACATACTTTTGAATTCTGTTCGGCTATCTTCAGAGATCCTAATTACTGCCACTACAATTTTTCCTTCAACAGGTCGAACACATGTCAACGAATGCGTCTTCTTCCGTGTCCAATGCTTGGTGAGGAAGACGAGTGGACGAATACTGAGCAAGGTGGAAACACTTCTCAATTATCTTTGTAGATTCAGAAAATCAATAGTTTCTTGCCCTGAAACCTGAGTTGGTCGGTGTATTCAGCGGAGTGATCGATTACATATAACGAAACATCACTGCCGAAAAATGTATTTTTCATGATCGACCGCTCCACTGTTTGCTCAGCTCTCTTCAAAACTTCAGAGAATGACTTCAACTCTATCAGGCGCACGACGGCGAATGCTTATCAAACGAGACGCGTCGTGAAGAATGTGACGTGGATTGCCCCTATAGCAACAATTCACCTGTTTGTGACGAAAATAACACTACGCATGAAAACGAGTGCACGTAAGGTTATTTCTCTTTAAACCTTATGCATTGAAGCCTTTCCGGCATACTTGACTACTGTCCGCGGTAGCACAAACACGGTACGCTATGCAACCGTCTCACTGCTGCATAGCCTATTACAAGGAAACTACTATTAGCCAAACTGGCCATTCCAATTGAAATGTACTTTGCTGTGATCATTTTTAGACGTGGAGTCTGAGTATGCTCTTCGCAGCTGCCTAGAATCACTCTGAAAAAAGTTATAGGCACTTTTTTTGTGATTTTCGTACCTACATGCTGTACCTTCGGGGTACAGAAGGCGTTGAAGAAAAATATTTCAGATTTGACTTGAAACTTCCCCAGAGAGGTTATTTGGGGTGCCGATCTCTAATCTGAGGTTAATTTGTGGTTTTTCCGAAGTTTTCGACTAAATTTGTCCAAAGCTGCTCATCAGCAGAAAAATTTGATGGCAAAATCGACTTCTAACGATTTTCGGAGGGTGACGACAGATGTGGCTCAAATTGTTTCTCTTGGACTTATATGGAGTGCTCAACACGACTCTGATATCAGTTTATCGATTTTTGGCAGCTTACATTAGATTACTGTGGGTATACGGTAGTTCGGTCGAAGTCTCAGATTTCACTCAACATTTGCACGTGGGGGTTATTTGGGATGCTGAATACGAATTCGATGTCCATTTGTCGATTTTCGAATTAAAAATGTAGGTTTTGAATCCAAAACGACATTTCGCCTACCATAACCTACAGTAAACCTCAGAAATTCGACAAGCAAGCCCCCGATTCGTGTTCAGCACTCTAGATTACGCCTAGATGTATGTTTTCAGCGAAAACTGGGAAAATTTTCGATACACCCCAAAAGCTGCCTGATGTCCTTTTCTTGAAGCTTCCAAAACGTTCATACCACCTTCCAGAAAGATTCCACGCAGCTGCGATGGACATATTCGGACTTTACGTCCCGAAATGGTTCTAGAAAAGTACATTTCATTTGGAATGGCCAGTTTGACCAAAAGGAGTTCGCTTGTGAGTTATGTATAGCCCCAGTGGGTTGTGCGAAAAACTCTAGACCCCAGAAAAAAAACGAAAAAATTTCACTTTCAAGAAAACCGAACAAAATTGTGCTTAGAAATTTGTTCTATGGTCTGTTACATGTTCTTCGGGAGGAAACATGCAACATCGATTTTGCATCTTTATGAACTCGAGGTCTGGGAAGTCGTTCGTAAGTTCATGCAGAGACCAATCTCACAAAAGTTGGCATTCGACGCTCAAATGAACCTAAAAAATCCAGAGTTTATCAAATTGCTACCATCCAAGTTCCACTCGTTGACGGCTTTTCACAAGATTGTGGAAATTTTCTTCGCGTGTTACTGCCTTGACTTATCTTGTCAACGTGGAAACAGAGCATAAAAAGTATTGACCAACCTAATAAGTATCTTCGTTGGATTTAAAATGTGAATAAAGCTAGAAAAATTCGATTTTTAACTGTCACAAATACTCAGATTTGAGCGACTGAACTGCCGGATGAGGAATGAGGGAAAATCCGAAACCTTGTTGAAACACTACGGTGCGTGTGGTCAGCCGATGCTCGCAGCAGCAGATTCAGAAAAAGGTTTGTCCATGTAAAATGAATGATTAGTACTTCTGGGAGAGCGCTAATGCAACTCATATGTTCAGATGAAGGATATTAAAAAATTTTTAGATCTACCAAACACTATCGAAGGCAGTGGCGACGAAGCCACAAAGGAAGTCAGCCAAGAAGGAAAATTGTCAGAAGATACAAAAGGTTATGAAATCATTCCCACTGAAAAAAAGGAAAACAATTATCAAAACCCTGATCTTCAGATCCGGAGCTGGCTCAGAGCAACGAGAAGCTTATTTCGACATCCAGTTTACATAGTGGTGACGTAGTACTACGTAATAAACTCCCAACCCGCAAAGCCGTTAGGGCACGCGCTGTTCCTTCCATATTCCTCGATGACATCGATTCACTGTCAGACGTAGAGCAAGCCGTTGTGGGGCTGAAGAAATCGGAACATGACACGCTCGATGCTGATCCAAAAGACAGCGTTCCTATGGCTCAGAAAGCAGATGTCAAGACAACAACAGAACATTCTTCTACTGACGATGATCTGCTTTCGACAGTCAGGTGAACCTTGGAATATATGTAATGACAAAACAGGAAGACAAAGTTGAACCAAAAACAGTCATCAGTTAAGAGAAATCGTTTTTAGTTTCTGTACAAAACAGGCCGCGGGAACCGAATTTGAGGTCATATTCGTACCCCCAGTCGCGGAAAAGTTTCGCTCGACTAGAGAAACACTTTTGGTCAATCTCACCATTTGTAACAAGACAAATTCCAGTTAGATGTAACGTCGGCATCAGGGATGAGCGGAATAAAAACATGAAATTTCGGCAATCGGTTTTCGGAACAAAAAAAATTTTCTCGGGTTTCGGAAATCGGGCGCGAAACGCCTAAAAATGCGCGGAAATGCGGTTTTCGGAGCGCGAAACGCGGAAAAATTCAGAAATTATCTAATGTTTTCTTAGGTCCCAGATGACCCGATATTTTCATCTGACGCTCATCCCTGGTCGGCATGGATCCGGAAGAGACTTTGCGTTCACTGTTGAAGGTTGGCGCACACTCGGTGTCATATGCTATAACATACCGTATTTACTCTAATAGAAGTACACCTCTATTTGAAGTACACGTCTAATAGAAGTACACCTAAAAGGGAAGGCTGAGTTTTAGAAGTACACCCTCTATTTGAAGTACACCTCTTTTAGAAGGACACCTCTTTTCGGAGTGGACCCCCGGCACTTGGGTAAGTGATTGGCAACACGAATGTGGCATTTGAGAGAGACCAGTTTGACCGAGGTTTTTTTCAATAATGTGAGGTTTGAATATTCACAAAAAAAACTATCGGCCATCCCTTTCTTGGTCAAAGATTGCTTGTATGGGACAACTTACGATGAAACCTCAGCGAACTTCAAAATACCAAGAAAAAACGCAGAGCTAAAGTTCGACATTGGTGTTATTCGCGGCGAACGCACGGAGTTTATTTGGGTTCTTTACAAATATTTCTGTTTGATTGGGTTTTAGTCGATCGAAGTCGACTTGTTTTGGCCCTAGACGTTGACTTTAGCGGTGCTTGAAAAACCAAGGTTCCCCAGCGTTACGAAGATTGGATCATTTACGTATAGAAATCGCTTATACGACGAGGAAATCAGAAACCACCAATGGTAGACTTTAACCATAGTGGATTGTGGACGCAAAGAACTCGCTTCTGGAAAAGCTGTTGTCAGGTCGTTTAAAAACCGCGCTTTTCAATCGCTCTGGACGGCTCGAAAGGCGATCAGTTAAAGGCAGTGTTCACAATAAATTTCACTTCCGATATCACCTCGGTTTACGGAAGGTCTGGTGCCCTGTAAAGCAAGGCATTCTTGAAAACCACGCGAAAGACGCGTTTTTGAGCCAAAGTAGGTCCTCCCTTTTTCACGCTGATTTTTGAGCGTGGAATTGACCGCTATGAAGAAACAATCAAGCGATTAGTTCACTTATCAGCACTTCCTTCACTTGATTGTTCCTGTAATCTGAGTCTTCATTTGTTCATTCCGTGGGGCGGATCTGGGGCACCAGGCGTGTCTGGGGCACCAAAACCCTTGTTTGCATCTGTTATTTTGCCACTCCTGGCTCGTTTTTTACCGTTTTTTCGACACTGGGAGCCTAGAATCCTTCTCGCATATCATTTCACTGTGGAAAGTCACCGATGATGTTCATCGTGAACGCTGCCTTTAAATTGTTTTTATGCATAACAAGTCGATGAAGCACGTGTCAACAAAATCGAAAACGAACTTATACATTTTTTTCGAAGAAATTAATCTGGGAAAGGTGTGAATATATGATATCAGAGATTGTGGAAGCATCAATTCAATTGAGTCTGGTCTGAAATTGTATTAAATACAAGTTTTTGGTGTTATACTGGAAATCAAGAAATGTGAAGAGCATACCATTGAAAATTCGAAAATTTGTGCCGAATAATAGAAGTACACCCTCTACTAGAAGTACACCTCTCATAGAAGTACACCAAAAAGAGAGGGCTGAAAATTAGAAGTACAGCCTCTATTTGAAGTACATACACCTCTAATAGAAGTACATATAAAATAGGGGTCTGAGTATTAAAAGTACATGTACTTCTAAAAGAGAAAATACGGTAGGTGCACCGAGTTTGCGCCAACCTCCAATGGGGAACGCAAAGTCTCTTCAGGATTCATGCCAATCAAACGTCTGAGGTTGTTTTCGAATTTATGCGTGGGCATGCCGCGGTGTGACTCGTCCACTTTCACACCATGACAGAAACACTCTTTATCCCTCTATTTGCATGCAGTTTTCGCCGTTTTTTTAGTTCCCCCACACTACACGTCCAAACCTTTGACTTAACTTATAAAATCAGTATCATTTTGAGCGTGTCTGCTATCTTCAAAGGCACAGTCCAACCTCAGGGGTATTTTTCGATATCACAGTTCGACCTCCGTATGTAGCGACCTTGCCAAGCTCGAAATCCCGATTGGCTCGAACAAGCCAAACCAAAACAAGGAAAAAGTCGATCACGCCCCCCCCCCCCGAAAAGAAGAAATGGGTAGCGCCGACCGATAAGTTTTTGACCTCAACCAGGACGATTATTCTAAACCTATTTTCTTCCAAATGGTATTGGTCCGGCTTGATTTTGCGACGTACTCCAGTGAAAATACTGGCCCGGGACAACTCGTCCACGAAATTCTTGATATTCAAATTCGCAATCTTTGAGGGGCCTCAGATCCGTTCGTAGTCGCTTCTGAGAGATTCTGGACACATCTTTGTGATCAGCATGAAAATCTCTCCAAGTTGACTACTAAAACTGGAAAACGATTCTGGCGTTGGACTGTGCCTTCAAGAGCATTGCGACATTTCCAGTGTCCTGAGAAGAATCTGCTTTCAATTCGAAAGCAGCATGCTAGACATGACACAACAGCAACAGCAGATACCGTTTTTTAAGAGGTCAGAAGCTTTGCAAAAGACTTCCTTCTGAGCACAGTTTTTTCTGAAAAGTCTACCAATGATTGCACTTTGTAAGATTAATTGCCAGTAGACTCTTAGATAAGCTATAAGTCACACTGTCAGTGAGCGCATCCCTATCTTTTTCACTATTCTTCGCCAATTGAACGGTTTTTGCTCAGATCTGAATCTGATGGGAAAGAAGAGTCATTCATCTCCAAGACACTGAACGCAATGCTGACAACGTCAACAATGGCATCGGAGGCGGTTGCCGTATCGGCAATTTTGTCGGTGAGTAAAGTGATTCGCGCGAGCAATAAAGTCACCTTCGATCACACCGTCTCCTAAACTGTTACTGCAACACGTATCGAAATTCTCGTCGCTAATGATGATTAATCTATTATGGTCGACGAGAAATTGCTTTGCGAACATCCGTGTACATGCTAATGGCATCAGCCGAAAGAGAAGAAGGAGCGAAGTTCGAGGGCTCGTATATGGGGAAGGGAGCCAGGAAATGACTAATGGTTAAAGGCAGGGTTCTCGATAAAATCGGTCGTTGTGCCTTCCCAATAGAATGGTAGATCTGGCCATCACAAAAGTCAAAATAAGTAACAAATTGGAGACAAAAACGTTAAGGGGCAAGTTATTGCTTGGTGTTCTCCCGCCCCCAATTATTGAGATTTCTATAAATGCCGATTTGCCATCTTTTATTCCACTTCTCAAGTGATTTCTGAGCATTTTTGGAGACTACTGATCACTTTAACAGCAAAATGAAAGACGGATAAACAGGAATTCGTGAAACTCTCGTTAATTAGGGAGCCAGCCGACACCGGTAATTAGCCGTTATACCTTGTTTTTGAGCGCTCTCCCGCAAATTTCCAGATTTTTCACTTCTTTTTACTTTTGTGATAACCAAATCTACATTCTCATGAAGAGAGCTCAAAATTAGTTTTTTATCGCAAACCCTGCCTTTAATAAAGAAGCCAACATTAGAAAAATGAGCAAAATTTTCTGATCAATTCCAGTACCCTATCGCCGCATCCAAAATCGGATCGCGGAAGACTTCTGCAAAAAAGTCATAGACTTACAAAGTTTGTATGGGGTGAACAATAAGTTACCATGTTTTTTTTTCATTCGGAACGTTTGCATTGAATTTCGCAAACACATGCATTCTACTCGTTGAACTTAGTCGTGCTTAGATCCTTTTATCAGTATTAATTTGAAACTGTTTTCTTTTGTTTGTTAGGGTGACGGATTTTTTTTTCATGGTCATTATGTTTCAACTGTTTGAAATACGCGTGACGATAGTCCGCGTTCAATAAATAAATATATAAATAAATAAATAAACTACCGCGAAGTGTTGAAGACCATTTGGAACGAAATGATTCACTCTACGGTTATTGCAGGAGGTTTCTTTGAAAAACACCAATTTTATCGATTTTAGGATCGATGAAAAAGAGTAAAAAAACTGACTTCACCTTACTGGCCAGAAAATAAATCTGATTCAAAAATCTATATACATTATTTTGTACAGCTGAAAATTTTCTTGCAAATGATCCATAACACTTAAAGGCAGTGTTCACGATAGAAATCGTTTTTTTTTGTTTTTCCGCCTATCTTGAAAACGGTCCTATGCTGACTCTAATGATATCTCTGAAATCGCACAAGACCCTCAGGGAACAGAGTTATGGTCGCTCAAATATTGAGCTAAGGAAATATGGTGGACGAGTCGTCCGAGGCTTGTACTTTCCGTCTTTTGCAGCCGATGTATGCGAGCTGACCTGAGTAGATAGAGAAGTTGAGATTGAAGGGAAGAACGGGGCTATTGATCGGAAACCATCGCTCATCTCACAATCTCGAGCATTCATTTGTTCACGTCGGTGGGCGTGGAAAGTGCATCTGGGGGAGACGAGCTGATGGGTGTCCAACTTTGGGGCCGTAGGGGACCGTTCCGAGCTCATTTTTCTCAGTTTTTTCAACGTTAGGGTTCCGCTAGGCCCAGCAGCTGCCGATCTCCACCAAAAAATCAGACATGGTTTTTATCGTGAACACTGCCTTTAAAGGCAGTGTCCACGATAAAAATCGTTTCTCTGTTTTCCACCCTATCTTGAAAACGGTCCCATGCTGATTCCAACGATGTCTCTGAAATCGTACACGACCTCCTAGGAACGGAGTTATGGCTCCTCAAAGATTGAGCTAGGGAAACATGGTGGACGAGTTGTCCGAGGTTTGTAACTTCCGTCTTGTGCCGCCGATGTATGCGAGATGACCTTAGTAAAGAGAGAAGTCGAGAATGAAGGGAAGAACGGGGCTATTGCTCGGAAACCATCGCTCATCCCACGGTTTCAAGCTTTCATTCGTTCACGTGGGTGGGCGGGCAATGCGCTTTTGGGGTTTTCCTTGCGCTCAAAGTGACAACATCACGCTCTTTTGAGTCTCTTCCTGGCTCGTCTTCATGCGTTCTTTCGACCTTAATGTTACGAAGTGTCCCTCTACTACCCATTCCTAAAGGAATTTCAAACACTTTCCATAGTGAACACTGCCTTTAACTAAAAATCACATTCCAAAAGAAAGTGTAAGCATATTTTCTAGAAGTTTTGGTTGAGAAATAAGATCCAGTGCTTTCAAAAATCAACATTTATCTATAAGAAATTCACTTCTGACAAAACTTTGTTCGATTAAGTGTTACTCGTTGTTTCTGACACACGCTTCCAACTCTTGACCAACTTATCGGTATCCTTCTTCAATAATTCCTCAGGCGGATGTTCAAAAAACGCATGAGACAGGCTTTGGGGCAGTCTACGGTGGGAAAGGCATTACAACAATTTTGGCATAGTGCTCAAGGACTGCTCGAAAGGAAGTTCTTTGCTATACAGGATAATGCGATTAGATTTCCAAATCGTGTCCATTTTTATTGTTTTTTTCGGGTCAGGTAATCCAAACAGATCCTTTGCCCTCCATTTTATCTAACCAAACATCGATAAAATTGCAATTTTTTGAGAAAGTAACAACAACGCTATCTCGTACGTGCATTAATCAGTTTTCTTCCAATAAGTCCAAAATTTCACTGAAATTTCCAAAAAAAAAACGATGCGAATTAGTCGGGCAGTTTCCAGAATCAAGCAAATTGTTGAAAATCGTGAGAGAGAATACTGTTTCGGAAAAAGTATCTCTCACAGGTCAACTTGGACTATCGTGGTATAAAAAAACTCTTCGAGTTTGAAGACTAAGGAGGAAACACCAACTTTTTCAGCCGCTCAATCTGAATCCACCATGTTCAGCAGCTGACTGCGACAAGACGAAAAATCCCGTTTGCGATTCCAATAATCGGACGCACAAAAACATGTGTCTGTTCAAGTTTTTCGCGTGCAAGGTATGCGATGTGTTATAAATTTGAAACTACTATCACAGCACAATCGCACGTATGTCTGCAGGTGAATCGCTTCGAAGGGCGCTCCGTTGAACTTGCTCACGTTGGAGAATGCGGAACCGAAACAAATCTGGTACGAAACCTCTAGCCATTTTTATAGAGGATAAAACGACTAAAATCAGTCCTGACCCGAATCGTCGTCATAAGCACCCCTCTCACTCCTAAAAAACTCCCCTCTACTCCGACTCGGAACACTGCGCGAAGGGCCTTATATGCTAGAATAAAAAAAACGTGAGCGACTGCCTGTGAGATAGAGCTTTTTACACACAGAGGGACTAGTTGTCTCATTTTGTCACTTCGGATCGTCACGCTACTCAATACAGGCGAAGTGGTCCCGACTTGAATTAGAGCCGCAAAAGGCGAGGCAACTTTTGTCTTGGTGTGTAGAGAGCCCTTATTCCACTGCAAGTAACCTTGCCGGAGCCCAGGGGCCGTATGCAAGATTGCGCCGCTTGGGGCAGGGGCAGTGCAGTCGGCGCTTTGAAGATCGCCGTTGCTCACGAGACAGGACACGTATATCGTGGTAGGTCACAAGTCAAGACACGTATGTCGTGCCCCGTCGCTGCGCCCTAGCCGCCCCAGCTGGGTGCGCCCGAAGAGGCACTCTGATATGGAAGGGGCCTCAGAGCGCATGGCGCGCGCACCTTCTCGCGGAGGAGTCCCTTTCACGTCGCGATGCATTTTTCTTGAATATTTCTGGAATTATTAGCTACCCTCAATCGATCTCGTTTCCACTGCCACCCAGATGATCGCTATTTCTCCTATTCGTTTCTCTTATCCATGAGAAGGTGTCCCGGAAAGTTGTCTACGAGAAAGTGCGCGCGCCATGCGCTCTAGGACCCCGCCCACATCAGGGTGCCTCTTTTTCCTCCCCCGCCCCAGCTAGGAGATTGGATTGGCTAGGGGCAGCGAGAAAGACTGCTCGGGCACGACATACGTGTCTTGACTTGTGACCAACCACGATTGACCTGTCCTGTCTTGTGAGCAACGACGATCTTCAAGGGCGCCGACTGCATTGCCCCTGCCCCAACCGGCGCGTTCTTGCACACGGCCCCAGAATAATAACCCATTCCCAGAAAATCCCCCTATAATTCTCAGTCTATCCATAATAGCCAATAGCCACTCTACACAGGATAACTCGTCCGCAGTGTTCCTCATCTGCGGCAGGGTCAGGTGGGCGTTGTCCAGCTGGACAGCAGGGGGGGGGGGGGGGGAGCGGGCGTAAAACTTCAGAAATTTAGAGTTTTTTTTGGGTGGGACGTAAAAATTTCGGGCCAAAACTATGGAAAATCGGGAGTGTTTTCAGTCGCGCTTCCCTTTCTGTGAGAAAAACAAGTCGTGAAACAAGGGGTTCGGAAGCAGTTGTCTCACATATTGTGATAGCAACAAAAAGATCAAAGAGAAGAATAGTACAACACCATAACAGTACATGTGAGGAAAGTATATATATATATATATATATATATATATATATATATATATATATATATATATATATATATATATATATATATATATATATATATATATATATATATATATATATATATATATATATATATATATATATATATATATATATATATATATATATATATATACATAATGATGCCATAGGCGTATTTTAGGCAGTAGCTAAATTTTCAGAACATAGAACAAACTTTTAGACGAGTTACATTCATTAATCGGGTCTATCACCGCTACAGTTCTTTTCTTCTCTTTTTCTTTTTCTTCTAACGTCTCCCATAAAAATCGGATTTTCGAAATTCTGAAAGAAGATTAAGAATTTCCATGAAATTCCCCAAAAACTTACACCTAACACCCCTCCCACGAACTTTTCTCGTTGTCCAATACCGTTGTCCAGAACAACGCCTTCGGCCGGAAATGGACAATGTAGGTTTTTTCTTTTGATGAGGCAACTCTGAGTTCACAAAGGTACTATTTCCATCCTAAGCCTATCCTCCACAAACTGCGGTAAGATCGCCCGGATTTTCCGCAACCTAAGGCATTTATGTAGGAGCAATATTCCAAATTGCATTGCCGTGAGTCGTCGAAAAAATACCGCGCTCCAAAGCCAAATCGAGCTATGTGCGCAGAGGAAACCGCAAAACCACCGCCGGTGATACCCCTTCTCCCACCCGCGCTCGCACCCCTTCTGGTTTGACAATAGTTGAGAATTTCGATGCAAACCTAGTATCAGTAACACGGATAAAAAACAGGAGCGATAATCGTGATGCGACGAAAGGCGAGAAAATTGTATTGTGTCGACAAATATAGCTATCGATAGTAGATCGCCTAACATATGTGTGGTCAAGACGAATATCAATTGTAGAGACTTCACATTCTAGGACATACGAACACTCTATTTTTAGGAAGATATACATTATAATCTAAATAAGAAAGTCTTTAGAAATCTCGAAATCGTTGCGCACACAACAACTTTGAAAATTTCTCTCACACAGATTTGTAGGCAAAATCCGAAAACCTTGATATAGAAGAGAGACTCTACAACTGTTGGAATTTTGGCGCAAGAAACTGTTTGATCTTCTGCTGTGTGACGTCTTTGGACGAATCAACTTTCCCAGATGGTAGAGCCCTCGAGTAACTTGAAGATTATTGTTTCTTCAACAAATGGACTTTTCGAATCTTCAAAAACCATGAGACACCGTATCCGAAATAGGGTGGTGCACATGGATTGAAAATATATGAATTCATAAATACTGCCGTGGGTACGCAAGCTTTCCTATTTTCTCAAGGCATTAGTGAAGAAAATTTTGACGTTATTTTTTCTCTCAAAGTCTTTCTCTCATGTGTTCCTGAACGTCCAATTCTGTCAGTCAGCTGAAGACTTGTAGACTATTTCGTTAAACTGCTTAACATCGGCATGGATCGTGAAGAGACTTCGCATTCACTGTTGAAGGTTGGCGCAAATTCGGTGTACCTGTGTTATAGCATGTGGCACCGAGTTTGCGCCAACCTTCAACACTGAACGCAAAGTCTTTTCACGATCCTTGCCGACGTTACTATTATAGGGCAACAGTTTGTGAGGAAATTCCAGGTTTCTCTTAATGCTCGGGAATTTTTTTTTAACGCATCCACATAAGTAGTGGACCTCGCATGTGGTAGACGAGGTTTCGCAAGCTTTTGGTCATAATTTTTTGCTGAGTTCCGGCACACTGTCTTCAAATCCAGATTTAGCGAAAAAAAAATCGAGGCAGAGTAGAGCTAATATGTGTTTCCAATCAACTCCGTTTAAAGCGAAGACAAGAAAGAATTTAGGGTAGATTACTAACCACGGTTAGTCAACGTGCTGAAGACGGATGTAGGGGCATTTTGTCGTTTTTTTTTCAAAGGATTTTGCTAGTTAGGGAACTTTATCCGATAGTTGAAAGGTAAAAGGTGCCGCCCTAGGATTTTCGGCAACAGATTAGATCCCCGGCATTTCTATGAATTCTGACAAAACCCCTCCTTCCATATGAACCGATAATATTTGCATTCGTATCTATGTATGTATGTGTCTACTTTAGGTTGTCCATCCAGGAGGAGTTAATCTGCCGAAAACAAAATCAACACAGCCTCGTTGAGTTGCCATTTTGATTCAATTATGTTTAGGAGAGCAAATAGCTACTATATGCTGTTTCAGTGGGACCTATTCCGCTGAGTTCAGCAATTGAATGTCCACCACAAGCCTGTACGAAGGAAGGACAGCCGGTATGCGACACCCAAGGCATTCTGCATGAGTAGGTTCTGTATCACAAGTTATTCAGAATCTTTGAAAGGTGAAACCTATACTAAAACCTGAAAATTCATTTAAGACACATTAGTGATTCCGCAAGGTCTTCAAATTGGCGGTTACCATAGCTTAGTGGTACCTCGGTGTCACCTGTGAGCGCCGACTGCAAACGGCATTTTTCTTCCTAAGCCCTTCTGTGCCTGCAGAACAGCTGACTAAAAGATCGTTTACACTCCCGCCGCCGAGCGGTGCGGCGCAGTGCATTCCTGTAATATTGATCATGCGGCGCGGCACGATCGATACTACAGAATTGCACTTCGCAGCGCCGCTTGACAGCGGAAGTATAAACGACGCCTAATAAAGGAGTTTAACCAGGAGGTAGCGGCCAAACCCCGCTGCCACGAAATTTTGAGGCTAGAACTTTACATTGAGTCGTCGTCCACCGCTGCAGACAATCGTCGCAAGACCATCTCGCCAACCGCTGGCAGCAAGTCAGAACAGCGAGGCGAACGCTTCGGAATGACTTGCGGCAGCCAGTATGAATATTTTGTTTTTATTTCTCTTCCCCTGCTTTCGGGGCAGGCAAGAATGAGTAGAACGCACAGAGCCAGCCATCAATATAGATTGTTAAGAATCAAAACAAATATGTACCTACGTTTCAGAAATATGTGCTTCTTCCTGCATGCTCGATGCCTCGCTGCACGTTCTGGAGTGACACTGTCCACCCAACAAGAGGAGAATTGCCTGAAAACCCAATGCGATAAAGTATGTATTATACGTATAATCGCAGGTATCAACATGCGGTCGCATTGTTGCCTTCAGACGAGCTTACAAGGCACTATTCATACTCCTCAACGTCACAGCGGCACGCGCGTGACGCGCGAGCGTGGCGTTGAAGTATGAATGGCCTGACGCCACGCCCGCACGGCACGCGCATGACGCCCGCTCCGCCATGGCGGTGATGGCCGCAAAGACTTTTTTGTCATTTTAATTTTCGTCTTCACTTTATGAAGGACGTTGATTTCAAACACAAAAAGCTACAATGAATGTTATAGATCACGTTTTTTTTTCTTTGAAGGAATGTCCATCCCATGGAAAGCCAGTATGCGACAGCAACTTCGTCACATATGAGAACATCTGCCTCTTCAACAAGGAACGTTGCAAAAGCGGAGATCTCTCTGTACTCTTCTATGGTTGGTCATTACCCTGTTCTTTATAGACCCCAGTCCAGACGACTTAACTCCATGACGCGGCAACGTGTAAATCTATCGACTAGCATAAAGAGTAAAGGTTTTTCGTCAAATTTAGTCAAGCGGATGGACGAGGCGCAATTCGCGACATCACGGACTAGCGCGCTTACAATCGCGCGCGACGATCTACCGCCGCAGCTCCGCCCATTCACTAGACTGAGTTCTAGAAAAGGACCATCAGGCTACCCTAATAGCCTTTACTTTTACTGAGCACGACCGAAGGCTGGAAATCGGAAACAGAACGAGAATTTAAATGCAGTGCTCCCAGGCAGTCTCGTTCTACGTGATCATTTCAGGCAGATGTGAAGAGTGCCTAGGGAAACCCTGTCCCTCGACTCTAGACGCAAACGAAGAAGAGTTAATTTGCGATCAAGAAGATGTCACCCGTTCTATTTGCGAATTCCAAATGCTTAATTGCATTGTTGAACGCAATCTTCATATGAAAATAACCATAAAACATGTGAGTTTTCTGAAAACTTCAATCTTTTTTGTTTATTCCATCGATATTATTTGCTTTTTCTGAAGATAGTCTGTCCGCATCAGAGTATTCCCGAATATACCATGAATATCTCCATGTGCGACTCTCCATAAACCTCGGCATGATAATACTATAGTTTTTTGATGATGTTGAACTCGACACGAGGTTGATACAGTTCTTTATGGCTAACGTTTCGGAGTAACCTCCTTCTTCAGAGCCTGAAAAGATCAAATAAGAAGTGTGTCTACCCGGCCAAACGTCTCCTAATCCCCACTTGAAATCGGAAACCTATTTTCTGTCACGTGAGTAAGAGAGAAAACCAGAGAAAAGTACCGCACCTAGCTAAGAACTCGCTAGCGATCAGCGCAGCTTGAAGCGGCGATTAAGGAAACGCTGTAGACCACCACTTGAGATGTTAGAAGGCGAGTCTTACGTATGGCCTGAGCTCCCGGGTTATATAGAGGCCTTCTCCCTTCCGGTTAATTTGCGGGTCATAGGCCTGTATGAAAAATGCCTCTAGGGTTTCTCGCGCTGCGGTGTCAGTCTCTCGGGCTATCATCTCGGCCTTAATGTCAAAATTGTCGCCATTATGGGCAGTGACCCAATGCGCCCCAAGCACTGTGGCTTCCCGCTTCCTCTCCTTACCGTCCAAGTGTTCTTTGATCCTGACATGCAGTGGCCGCGATGTTTCCCCGATGTATTTTTGGCCGCACATCTGACATAAGATCAAATAGACCACATCGCAAGCAGTGCAGTCTCCATCCCTGCCAGCCGGGCAAATCACACAGGCGGGTGTAGCACAAGCGCGATCATAGAGGCGATTCCGGACCAGACGAGTTTTGAGGTTGTTCGGAGGAATGTCAACCAAGATCACTGAGTTATACAGCCCCGTTCTCTTCAGGCATTTTCTGATCGAAGCGCTGAGCTCTTCAGAAATAAACGGTATTTTGAAAGGAATTTTTCCTTCTATTGGGCTCCTCTGGTTTCCAAGGAGGTTTCTGCGCCTGCGCGGACCAAATTCTCTGGAATTTCCATTCAGATCGGCTATTTCACGTGCCCTCTGAATGATCTGGCTGTTCGAAACATATTGCTTTTTTTAAGTAACAGGTTACTCCAAAACGTTAGCCATGAAGAACTGTATCAACCTCGTGTCGAGTTCAACATCATCAAAAAAAAACTATACCATGAATATTTATTGTTCACATTGTTATCCTGTTTTGAATGTTTTCTCGAAAGTCAATCATCTTTTTTTTTTCGCTTTTTCTCCTTACAAAAGAATGAAAATACAGGGTGGCAATAACTATCCATACAACCACGCTTTTTCTGGGGTCGTATTCGCCAAGAACCCGCCGGGTACCCGCCGGGTAGTCGAAGGGTAAATGAGGTGAAATTTCAGTACAAAACGCGCGCTCCACGGCCACCTCTCGCCTCCCTTGGCTTCCCTCGCGACCGCCGAAAGTTTTTGCATCGCTTCTCGGGAAAATTGGCCACATCGCGGCGAAATTTGTTGCAAATTGCACGGAAGCGACGTTAGATTCATTCATTTTGATTTTTAAACCCTCATTTTCTCAATCTCCGTGTGATTCTGTCTTTTGTTTCCTTTTCATTGGTGACTCAGATCCTTTTTTTCGTTACAATTATACATTTTTGACTGTGAATGTTCATTTTTTGCTATTTTTTTCGTTTCATTGAATTTTTACCAAAAAAAAAATTGAAAAAGCGATTTATGCCACACCTTAATCATCCAGAGAGCTGCGGGCTCTCATCTTTATTTCCAAGTATTATAGACAGTGTGCAAAATAACGATCTTTATTCTGCCAGGTTTCATTTTTTTAAATGTGAATATTGAATTTGAAAGACCGATACATTTGTGGTAAAATAAGTCTCATTTGATGAGCCACTGTCCATAATACTTGAATTATAAAGTTTTAAAATCAGAACGCGAGCTTTAAAAGCGCCGATTTACTAGAACTACGAATAAAACCCAGTAAAACATGTTATACTATTGTTCTGCAACAAAGGAAATTAGTTTTCAACATTCTTATGCTAGAAACAAGTCTAAAAATGCAAAAGAAGCGAACGAAAAATAGAAAATTACACAATATTATCGAAGGGAAGTCCACGGGAATTCGAAGGGTAATCGATCAATACGTTCATTTCCATCTTACAGCGTGTAAGATGGGTCGATCTAATCCTCTGCCGCGCGCGGTATCATCCCTTCTGCTTCCCTTCGACTACCCTCGGCGGGTTGTTGGCGAATACGACCCCTGATCGACTACCTTCCTGATACTCATTAAAGCCCTAACCTCACTGCTCGAGTACTTTTGAAAAAAATGAAGCAAGAAGTGACAAGCCCTGTAGGCATAATAAACCTGCCGAAATCTCCGAACAGATATCAAACGGACCTCAGAAGCGTGATTTGCGTCCCAAAATCCTCTAGACAAAGTTTACGCGGAAAAGTGCCCTTACCATAGCTCACCCGAAAATGGGTTTGGACTAGCTCCCCCTGCGAGGCTGCTGATGTCGAATTACTTTTTTTCCAAACTTTGCCTAGGGCATTTCTGGGGTGCTGAACCCAAGTACAAGGTTTGCTCCAAAGACTAGGCAGGCTACGGTGAGTGAAATTTCATTTGAAGTCTGTTCGAGTGGGACTGTCCGCACAAGCTGTCACCGTGCGTGTCAAATGGCTGTCACAGAGGCATTTTTGAGACAAGCCTTTCCGCGGCTATGAGCAGCTCACTGGGTTTAATACTCACTATTTGCCTAACACTACTGCCAATAGCTTCATATATCCGAAGAACGTCTTCAAGGTTGCCGCTTGGCACGCACGTCGACCGTGTGGGCGGACAGTCTACTTCCAACCGACGTAAGCTGCCGTAGTCTGTAGAGTTCCAGCCAGAGAATCATACAGTCCCATTTGCTGCGAAAAAAAATTCCATGGTGTTGTTGAGGCGAATAGTTGAAAGCGGCGTTCATTTAAAAGTTTCTCTAGGAAATTCGTTATAGCAAAAAAACAACAATTATTTCGAAAACGAGGACACGGTTAGAGAAATCAACAAAAATGGTAATTCCCGAGAAAGCGGGCAAAATAGAAACTCCTATTACAGTAGCCGCAAAACACAAAGACAGCTTACAGCTTTTCATCGATTTACATTGACATTGCGGCTATCGCAGCTACTGAATGATGTTTTTTTATCCAAGGACTTCAGGATCGATGGAGTATCATGAAGAAGGGCATTCTATTGAAAAATTGTTTGTATATTTTCCTTTTCTGAAATGTTGTTTTTCTTTCCAATAACGGTTCTTCTTCATGAACTCTCATAAAAATACCGCATACAGTTGTGAGACTTGGGAAACCCTTGTAGCAAAGATTTTCATAGCAAAGGGGATCGAACCTGGAAGCCTCTGGCCTCGAATCGTAGCCTTTAACCACCCGGCCAGCTTGGGTGGGCGGAACAATTGGATGCCGCGTTGCCACAAGGCTTGTAATTTTCGCCGTTTCGACCAAAATGGCTCATCTCTTTGCAACTATCATTCGAACAGCGAGTAGAGAGTTTCTACATCTACCCGCAAAGCACTCATTCAGCAAAATATGGCTATATAGGTGTCTTTACCAAACCGGTGTTGGTTAGTTGGTACAGAGAACTGTGAGTGGAGCAATCTTCTTCAAGTTTAGTATTTAGCTTGGTCGATGTTGCGAAGATGCCTCGTCTTGTGATAATGAGGATCCGATGTCCGTTTGTGGATCAGATGGTCGAACCTATGAGAACAAATGTGTTTTGAAAGCGGAGGCTTGTCGAAGTTCCAAAGCGAACAAGCCAGCGATAAGTATCGCTCATATGGGCCCGTGTGACATGTGAGACTAGATTTTCTAATTTCGGTCTGTAGAGTTTGTTGAAGAGGACATTCCATGTTTTTTTCCTCAGTTTGAGCACATTACTGTCAGTATTCGCTAATTTTATATACGTTCTAGCAAAACTTCACTTGTCAATTCTGATTCGACAGCGGATGTGCTTGCCAGTCTAGAATTACCAGGAGAAGAAGCTTTCGCTATAGGTACAGGAAGATCTTGAGTTGACGAGTTGGTAACAGACAACACACCAAATTATGTATACTCTGTTTATCTCGAATAGCACAAAACATGGCCCGCCACCGGCCCTCTATGTACCGTAGTGCACGTCCATGGACGCGTTATCGGCCGACCGCGGTGGGCATGCGAATCAATACGCCAGTGCCGCCGCCATTCAACCACCCAGCCGCCACTGCACCGTCAACCTGATGTGTTAGTGGTGACAGCACTGGGGTATTGATTCGCATGCCTACTGCGGTCGACTGAGATCGCGCCCATGGACGTGCGTTACAGTACATAGGGGGCCGGTGGCGGGCCATGTTTCGTGCGATTCGAGATAAACACAGTATACCTTCCAGATTCAATGCCACCGCCAGACATAGATGGCTGTCCCAATGATTGTGATAATATCTACGCTCCTGTGTGTGGTGTCAATGACGTCACCTACATGAATGCATGTCATCTAAGACTGAGCCAATGTCGGCAAGGGTGAGTGCGGATTGCATGCCACATTCCCATCTCCGGTCAAATTTCGGAAATTAAGCGTGACGATAGCGATGGCTTACAAGGGAGAATGCTGTGCAATGGAATGCCCTAACCACTTTAGTCCAGTTTGTGACGATCAGGGTGTAACTCATCAGGTAAGACAGCGTATTTTATAGAGAGCGTTAGGAGCTTTTGGCAAGTTTTGAAAGTTCTAGGTGATTCTCGAAATGTTGGGTCTCTCCTGTAGGATTTTCCAGTTTTTCAGTTCTGCATGACTGCAGAAACAACTACATTAGCCGATAAAAAAAACCTCATTTTTCAGAACCTCTGCTTTTTCGGAAAAGAACGGTGCATCATCGAGAAAACCACTGGAAAGAACATTACCATAGAAAAGTTCGACGTATGTGATGGTAACACATGTGAAGAGTGTCCGAAGACGTATGATCCAATTTGCGTTTCAAACGGTTGGTAAAAAACTCAATCTAAGATGTTACTTGATTCTTTACTTTGAACCACTCGTGACTTGTCTCTATACATCGAAATTTTGACAACGCGGTATCCGACTCACCAAAAAAAAGCCAAACCTGAATCAAACCAAAATCCTAATCGCCGAAAAAGGACCGATCCGAATCGATCCCAATTCCGACTCACCGAAAAAAAAATATTCGGATCAGCCCAAAATCTGATTATCCAAAACTTTTTTGCCTCGGATTGAATGCATACTCGTCAAGGGCGGAAAACTAGGCTAGGGCATGCGAAATGAGTTCTTCTTAAGCTTTGAGGCAAGGTTCGATCAAATGTTGACACTACCAAGGTTCGATGGCCGTATTCATGAAACGACGGGAGCCTCCTGGGATGGTTTTCAGAACCAGCCGTTGTATGCGGCGGGCGGACTTTGAACCCTGCTGGAAGGCTCCCGTAGTTTGATGAATACAGCCACGGCTTACATAGATGGGGCCGCCTTAACAGAACCCCTTCTAGACATTTTTCAAACCATGATTTAACTTATTGGGAAAACTGACTTGAAATCAGTCATTACCGCCTTCATAGCATGATAATCACAGTCAGAAAGCCGATCTCTACACAACAGTTTTGGAGAAGTAGGGCACGATGGGGCACAGATTCTGTGACTAAGGGACTCGCTGAAATAACTTAAAGAAGACTTTTTTGATCAGCAGTTCTCGCACATTACTTGTGGCTACTCGCTCCGATTCAGCAGGAAATTTCACAATTTCACAACAAAAAACGTTGATGTATTGGTGGAGGCGTACAAAACATACGTGAGACCTATTTTGGAATGTGGTCCCACAGTTTTTTCACCATATAAAAAGAAAGATATACAATTCATTGAGAAAATTCAGAGCAACTACACTCGTAAATTGGTCATCAGATGTAGAGGCTTTGACTACACTCGCATACAGGCCATAAAACGGCCAATGTCTCACCGTCGACTGCGAACCACGCGCTGCGCGACCGCACGCGCGTGGTACGCAGTCGACGGTGAGACATTGGCCGTTTTAAGGCCTGTACCTAGATCGCAACACAGGAACAAAGTCCTCGGATTGCATACCTTAGAGTCTCGGAGAAAACTCAGAGATGTATGTATGGTCTTCAAAATAGTGTCTCACACTTGTGGAATCAACTGCTCATCGTTTTATAGACTGACTACTTTGAGAACTAGAGGAGGAAACATAAAAATATCTTATCCTGCGGCCAGAACCCCCATACGATCTCATACATTTACAGTCCGTGCGGGTGCTGCTTATGTGTCTTTGAGAAGCACCGTTCCTCTGCAACCCCACTACTTGCTGTCCTTCAAACGAATGGCCTCAAAAATGATTCTAAGTTACTAGTTTTTATCACTGAATTGTTATCATTGTGATACTATACTAGAATGATGTATGTAATTGTTTTTATTGTTTATCTAACGTCTGTCTTAAACAGCGTAATGAATCATTATTATTATTAATCGAAATTAAGTCCGGGCCCTGCCTTCAACGTGTTGAGATCTTTTCGTCTTTAGCCGTTGACTGATCATCTGCTGGTTCCGCCCACTCTTGTTATCGGGACACAGATGACATTTCGTTCGCGCTCTCAAAGAATTTACTACAACCACTTTAGGCGGGACGCTCATCAACGACTGCCATCTTGAGAAACTGAACTGCTTCCTGGCCAGGAAATTTCCTAGTGGCTCTACTATCAAGAAGCTCTACAACGGTACGGATTCCACCATTCATATTCATGGAGCCAGCTTCATTTATCTTGAGGCAGGAACGCTGGACGGACCATTTCCACGCCAGACGGCCGATGGGCATTGAATGGCCATCAGTCCGCTATTCGTCTGGCGTGAACATGGTTCGCCCCGCGTTGCCGCGTGGCGATTGAATGCCGTTCGACCTGTAATTTACCTCCGGTAGATCCGGCGTTGTTGTCCGAGTATATTCATGCATGAATGTGTGTAACTGCATATTCACAAGATTTTATTCAGGTGAATGTTGTCCAAATGAAAACTGCGGTTACGATTTCTCCCCAGTATGCGATTCAATGGGTGAAACTCATGCGAACGAATGCGTTTTTCGCCGAGCTGCATGTCTGCAGCAGAAAAAAAGCAACGTTACCATAGAAATACAATACAAGGCGAGTCAGAGCATGCCAAGATTTTCTAACCAGCATAGTTATTGGGGGATACTACAAAAACTTTACCACAACCAATGCTGCTAAATAATAGATTTTTTTCAATTCAGCGACAACACAAACCCTTTTATTGTTCCTACTCTAACATGCGTCCGGAGTTGCTACTTACATTCAAGTGACTTTTTTTTCAGGGGATGTGCTGCAGCCGACAATGCGAGGCGGACTTCCAACCTGTATGTGATGGTAATCGCACCCATCGTAATTACTGTGAATTCAAGTGAGTTTTGTACAGTGCTTAAGCTGTTTTGTAATGTACCATGTCTCATAACAACAGGATTCTATTAAGGATTGCTCAATGCGAAGCAGAGCGTAACAGTCAGATTTTAGTGGTAGCTTACGACGGAGAGTGCTGCTCCTCACCAGAAGGAAAATGTGAAACAACTGGTGGGTAAAACGAGTAGGATGTGGTTAGACTCATCAACCTTACCTATTCGAATGGCTGTTTTTGCTTGGGTTGGGCTAACCATAGCCTTGCCGGTTTGGATTCGGCTTAGCGCGAAGAGGACCGCGATAAGCCTTGCCCTAAGCCCAACCCAAACCGAGAAGCCTAAAGTTATCGCGCTAATGAATCTTACGGAGTGGGGCAACGTTCAGTGGATAACTTGAAGACATCGTACACGATGAAAACCGAATTCCAGCTTTTGCGTTCAGTCAGGCTAGTAAGTCATGACAATCTCACTCAGAAAGTTAGGAGTTTCAAAATCTCCTCTGAAAAAAGATCTGCTTACCTCAAAACGACTTCCTGAGCTTGGAGTCGATACGTTGTTACAAGGAACAAAACATCGTGGTTGCTACCGGCGGGCGTGCCTTGACGCGTCGTAGGGTGTAGTGCACACGCCAGTCGATTTCACATTCGGCATCGATAGGAAGCAGCTGACAGTAATGGACGCAGCCGGTTGGTAACACTTTTTGATTTCGTTCAAGTGGTTGTTTTTCTAGGTAGGAAATGAAAAGCTTCTAACGCTGCGGCAAGGAACGAATCATAGAACTGTTCCTTGCGTTCTCCGCGCAACTACCGCAAGTTGATATCGGCGCGAACTTAAAATAAATTTCTTAAAATGGGTTTTTCTAGAAAAGTTGACGTTTTTGCGAGGACCTCCTGCAACTCTTAGTCACTTTAGGGATATAACAAGACGAAAACGTCAAGAACATAAATATGGTTTTCATCGTGTACGATGCATTTGAAGACGTTTAAAAAGGCTCTACGACATGCTCCTGCTTTTTGAGCCGCATGGATTTCAGAATAAAGATGTTTTTAGGATGCGAAGCTATGCATTCTCTAGAAATATCACTTTCGGTAACCCGACCAGCTAAGAATATAGGTATTGAACATCCTAAATTACCATTCAATACAGACGACATAGGAGCGATTACTGTACTAACGCGGTCTCAAAGTCTTTTTTCAAAAATATTTATTTGCTATAATTGAGTTTTCAGGAAGTATCTGCGATTCTGATGGACAAACACATACGAATATGTGTTATTTCTTGCAAAAGAAGTGTGTAATGAATAAAACGATGAAGAAGACGCTTTCCATCAGTCACACAGGTTAGAATCTGCTAGGTACAATACCCGCGCTATGTTTTGTAAAAACGGGGAGCATCTGGCAAACTTGGCAAAAAAGCGTTCGATGCATGTAACTTTGTTGAATGAAGACTTTTTCAAATTCTGAAAACGCTATAATATTCACAGATCGAATTGGTACCTAATTATGTGACTTGTGTTCCTTAGTTTCCTAGAATCGCTTTGTTTTCTAAGGAAATAGTTTTTGGGGTGGTGGCCATCGTGTATCAACACCCCCGACGAGGCGGGAGAAACGAGAGACACGCAGCCAGTGAACGTCGCTAGCCACGTGTGGCGTCCAATCAGGAACCTCGCTCCTCCCCCGTTTCTCCCGCCTCCTCAGGGGTGTTGATACACGATGGCCACTACCCTAGTTTTTGCAATCGTTTTTGAAAAACGTCGCGCGCGGCGAAGTGCGGCGAACTTTGAGCAGTATTTGTAAGAGTAATGGAAGAGCAATCTGTATGCACTCTTCATAAATTAGGTGCAGGTGAGAGAATCTCAAGGCTTGTGTTGGTTGAATTTCCGAAATCCTTCATTAAACACACTTGACAACTACCTGAAAAATCGTAGTTTTGTTGCGAAATACCTGGACTCATAACTAAGGATTCCGAAAATTCAACCTAAACAATCCTTGAGATTCACCTACCTGCACCTTATTTATGAAGAAAGCATACAAATTGCTCTTCCATTACTTGTACAAATACTACTCAAATTTTCGCCGCATTCGCCGCGCGCGACGTTTTTGAAAAACCATTGCAAAAATTATTTCCTTCAAAAACAAAGCGCTCTTAGGGAATTTCGGCACACAAGTGACATAATTATGTAGCAATTCGATCTGTGAATATGATAGCGTTTTCAGAATTCAAAAAAGTCTTCATTCAAAAAAAAAGCATGCATCGGACGCCTTCTTGCTAACTTTGCCAGATGCTCCCCGTTTTTACAAAACTTAGCGCGGGTATTGTAGTTCTCAAAATACACTTTTCGCATTATGTATGCATTTATGTATGTGGGAAGAAAGTCGGATGGCTTACCGCCGTTTACTTCTTAGATGGGTGAATTTTCATAATCTCCCTCCTATCCGAAGTTCTTCAGTAAAGGAAAATTTTAATTTGCAAACTCGAAAATTTTGAATATTACGAAATAGAGAATACTTAACGCGTCGATAACCATTCGATTAGATGAACAACTCTGCTGATTTATAGGCGAGCTGATGTGATGTGTGGGCTGATCTACACGATTTTCATCAAATTCACCCGTTTTAGTTTTTTCACTTCTTTCCTCTGCAGGATGCAGAACATACGATACTGATAGAAAAAGAAACTGAATTTTTTTTGCATCGTGAACACTGTCTTTGAGCCGAATCATTTTTTTTCCAGACAGGGCAAAAACTCGGAAACGCAGTCGTGAAAAGCACAGTCAGACGAGTTGCCAAGTGTGATGATTACTAACACAAAATGCGATTTTTGAGAGGAATTAGTTCTCGATGCTTTGATATGCACCATAAAATACATAAATACGCAACTCCACGCAATGACTCGTGGTGCATAGGTGGAAGCTGGCCTTATTTTGTCAGATTTTTAATGACGTTGCGAAAAGGACGAAAAATTGGTCTTGCGGGATTATGAGTTACGATGTCTTTGCTCGCCAATACATTTTTGTGTTCCGCCGATTCATTTGTTACATATTTCAAAACGACGAACTGCAATCAATACGAGTACTGTCAAAGTCTGTCCGAACGCGAATGTCCGCCCACGCGGTCAGCAAAGCGGCCGTCGCGAAGGAATTTCTCGGACGAGCCTCCCGAACGAACGGATGCAGAGAGCTTACCAGATTATTATTTATTATTCGTCTAATATTGCTATTAATCGATAAACGAGTCCAAAAGTGCATTCGCGACGGCCCCCTCGGCACGCACGCCGACCGCGTGGGCAGACAGTCGCATTCGTTCGGGCTTTATAAACTTGGAGAAATCTGCACGAAGAAAAGTTTCACTTTTATCGAACCCTTCATTATAGGTGAATGCTGTCGCATCGAAGTGTGTCATAAGGATGAATCCTCGCCAGTCTGCGATACTCAAGGAGGGACACATGCAACCAAATGTCACTTCCAGAACACCAAATGCATACACAACAAAATCCATCCTACTAATCCAATAGACCTCGCATACAGCGGTAAGACGTATAGGTAAAGGGAGTCGTGAACAACTCTATAACTGAAGGGATGAAAAACCTAACAAGTAAACTCCTTCTAATCAGCGAGGCACTTTAAAGCGAAATCCGAAAATGCCTATCGAAGCTGCCTGCGACAGCTTTGGGCAGAGCTATAAGTGTTTCCCCCTATTTTTTGAGGATGGCTGGGTTGTTCCTCCAATCAATCAAACTGTACCACTAAATTTCGCTTTTTATACAACTCAACGTTTGACATATTGCAACAAATTGAAAGAACGGAACAGAACGGAAATAACGCTACGCACCTATTTTGAATCGAAGCTTTCCATCGAGGGACAATTTTGAAAAAAAAATTATTTTTGTCGTTTTCTGGAAAGCTGCGGAAAATTTGGCTCAGATTTTTTTCAGAGGTGATTTGGAGTGCTGAACACGAATTTGATGAAAATCTCAGAATTGCCGCAAAACTCCTCTTTAGGAGTTATTAGAGGATAGGTGATACTTTGTGTATTTTCGAAGAATCAAAGTCGGTTTCGCCAGTCAAGTGATGTCTTACCCGCCGTAATATACAACAGAATCAAGAATAGCGACAAATGAATCCCATATTCTCGTTCAGCACCCAAAATTACCCCTACATGCAAGTTTCGAGCGAAATAAAACCGATTTTTTGGAACACTAAAAATTGCCTGATGAGTACTCTCACTTTTCCTTGAATTTCGAAAAACACCTACTGCTTCTTTCAGAGTGATTTTTGGCAACTGATGAGGGTACAATTCATCTACGCATTGGCGTTCAGTTCGCAAAGTGCGCGCTGATTGCGAAAGCGTGCTGCGGCGCGGTTGCGAGTATCATCAGACAGGGATGTGGGATCACCCGGGCTTTGAGATCACCCGAGCACCAAAGGCAAAAACCGCCCGAGTGATCCCACATTCCTGCGCGAGAATACTCGCGACCGCGCCGCAGCACGCTCTCGCAATCAGCGTGCACTTTGCGGACTGAACGGCATTGCGTAGATGAACTGTATGCTTAGATTCTACGTTCAGGAATAATTCTAGAAAAGTTCATTTTATTTGGAACGGACCGGCTGGTCAACAAGAGTCACGTTGTAAGCTACTTTGAAGCGTATGTATGAGGATTATACCTATGAAGTTAGCTAGCCGTCTTTACTTCCACAGAGTAGGACACGTCGGGAGGGGAAGTACATTTCCGACTAGACCCCGTTTCTTCATCAATTATCGCGCATAGCCTATCTCCCTCATTTTGAGCCGGTCGAAGCTGGGCTTATCGGCTTTATGATGGCAAAAGCTCCTTATCATTGTTGTAGTTTGCCATGACCGACCGCTCCGCTGCTTGGACTCATCTGAGCAAGCCACGTAGGCTTCAGGAGATGAATGACTTGAACTAAAACTCATTCTGATTTGGATAATAAATAGCACCAGTATATCCTTGTGCAGGGCTCCTATTTTCAACACTCTGAAGAAACGAAAAGTTATAGTTCGCACAGTTTTCAGGGACGTGTTGCGCTAACGATTGTGCTGGTGTACCAGATGATCCTGTATGCGATCAGCATGGGAACTTGTATAGAAACATATGTTACTTCAAATATAAGGCTTGCGAAAGACAACGACGGTAGGTTCCATACCTGGCTTCTGTTGCTCGGGCAATCTACTGTATACATTAAATCAATTTGTGTTAAGGAGCAACTCGGTTCTATTGGAAACGCCATGTCCCGAGCGTCGACTTGCTTGAGGAACAGAAGAAGTGCACGATTCTAATTACATTTTAATAAGTTGTATATGTTGAACTCTTTATTATGATGGTTTGCTCGGACTCGTACTTCGTGACTTCGCTTCTAGTACTGCCAAATGGCCTTCGACCTCGTTCACTCGATTGCCCAAAATCCTAAAATCAATTATAGGTTTAGAAATTTTATCTTTGTATCAGTAGTGGGTCCACGGCTGCCGTCAGATCTTCTCCTCTGTGCAGGATCTGTTCCAATCTGAGTTAAGCCCACCTTGAGGCCTACACATAGTCGGGCAGGAAAAGTCGCGCCGCAATGATAGGGGGAATAAAGGGCAGGCATAAAGCTGCGTAGCTGCCCTCTTTTCTGCAACGTGGTGGCGCGACATTTGTCGCTCAACTATGCAGAGGCCTGTGGACGGATCAGTCCTCTACTTTCAGTACGTTTTATTCTAGTGCTTCCTTATCACATTCTGATTTCTTTTTTTTTCTTCACTCTTTCCGTAAACTACCAGACTCCGGATAATCAGCCCTCCTCTACAAAACTTCCCTTCCACTTATTTTCGACTTAAATAATGTTCACTACTATAGGTTGGCTATAATCCCAATCAGAGACCAACGAAATTAAGTGCTTCGCGTTCTGTAACGCGCATTTTCGCGCGTTTCCGGAATTCCGTACTCCGCTTTACGAAAACCGCGCAAAGTGCTGTGAAACGCGAGAAAATCGGCTATACTGAAGCGCAAGCCGCTTATGAATAGTTTTTTTTTTAATCGCGTTTCGCATTTCGAATGCGAAATTCCGTCCATTTTTGGACGTTTCGCAACCGATTTCTAAAAAACGCAAAAAATATCGATGTCGGAATCCAATTACCAAATTTTCATACATTTGTTCCGCTCATCCTCGATCCTAATGCTCTCCGCAAACCAGAGTACTTGTTGAAAACCTTACTTGTTAGCTCTTCGTAGATGTGTCAAGGCCATTTGCTTGTCGTTGCACAAGTCGAGTAGTATGGTTGTAATTGCTTTATAATCATTATCATCGAGTTCAATTGTATGCGATGTTAGCAATTCCCTTACTGAAACAGGTACACTTTTTCACCATGTCGAAGAGCAGCGGGGAAAAGCAGTAATGAAAAATATACGCGCAAGCCTCATGTGACCGTAAGGTTCCACTCGAGAACAACCACAACTCGAGAAGGAGAAGAGTCACAACACAATAGGAGAACGTGCTGCTGGTGTTGCACTCTTCTCTATCATGCTGCTGTATGGCCTACTCTAGGAGCTTTTTTCTTAGCTGATGCGGAACATTTTGTTGTCAAATTTAACTCCTTCACCAATTTGGCTGGTACGAGTAAACCAGCATCACCATTTTGTACGGAAAAGGTGTCGTTATATACTTTGGGGGGGGGGGTTCTGCCGGCCTCATGTGACCGTAAGGTTCCACTCGAGAACAACCACAACTCGAGAAGGAGAAGAGTCACAACACAATAGGAGAACGTGCTGCTGGTGTTGCACCTTGCTCTATTGTGCTGCTATACGGCCTACTCTAGCAGCGTTTTTTCCTGAGTTGATGCTGAAAATTTTGTTGTCAAATTTAACCCCTTCATCAATTTTGCTGGCACCAGTAAATCAGCATCACCACCTTGTGCGAAAACGGTGCTGGTATATACTTTGGGGTGTTCCGCCTATAATTTACAGAGTTTACATCATGGTTTTACCGAGAATTTGATGCAAAAATGCCGCGAAAATATAGCGATATCGTCGAGAGGTGTCTGCCGCGAATTCACCGCTGAAATACCGTGACTTTCCCGCAAAACATCAGGAAATTTTCTCAAAAAAGCGCGAACATGCTGAGAAGTCTTTCGGCCCCTCCCCCTCCGATTTACCGCCACAAAGCCATCCCTGCAATGAGAGTGCCCAGGTGCACCAATCTCGATAAACAATGCCAAAAGTCTTTTCAATTAAACAATCTTCGAGAGACTTTTCAAGCAAAGTTGATAAACTGTAGAACTGTTTTGTGCTTGGATTTGGTCATGATGGTACTGTTCATTATGGGAGCCTTTATGAGCTTTCCGTATCAACTCGAAACCTCAACGGCTCAGATGTGGGTCCATAGACGATTGAAAGAATGCACTAATGAAAGAATGATTGAATTCCACGTTCAACAGTCACTCTGTTGAAACAAAAAATGACTGTTTTTGTCATAGGCGTTACGGTGCAAAGTTCCACAGAGGTTCGGCTGAGAAATATATCTCTCCTCATAATGAGATGCGGAGCAAGTAGTGGGGTGGTCACCTGTAGGCCAAAATATGAGCGCGATCAGTCTGAACGGCAGGTCTTGCACCTTTAAGTCTGTGTATAGGTAAGTATAAAAACTCACTTTGCTTCATATTGACAACAGCCACGCTGTTCTTTTCTCCCAGCGTGGCGTCCTGATTGTTTGGCGGATTAACCTGCAATAATTACTTGAACGATTAAAGCGACAAAACGAACAGCTACGATGCTAGTACAATGTAACAAGCTCACAGTTGATGGTCTGGACTCTGACATGGCTCTGTATTTAGATAGAGTCGCCCTCATCGTTTCACTCTCTTCATTTGCAGAGTCGAGGCGAGCTTTCAAGAAGCGATTTTCAGCGACAAGACTATCCAAGTCTTCAGCCACCTATAAATGTGTTTACAACACGTGATCTCAGATGGTCTACCTGTTGAGAGTAGAGCTTTTTGTCTATGGTGGAAAGGGAACCTGCATGTTGCCCCGCCATCGCGAATACATCTGCCTATGGCATCGTTTACACTTTTGCCGCACTGCTCGGCAAAATGCGATCCTTTGATATGCGCATGGCGGCGGGAGTATAAACGGCGCTTATCGCCCAAATAGTAGTATTTTATGCTCACTCTGCATCTGCCACACACAGCCCCTATTGCAAAAAAAAGGCGTCTCCAGTGAATTTTCGACGCTCTTTAAACGCTCCAGCGGACGCGCGTATTGTTCATATCTCCTCTTGGTTATTTAACGGTCTGCAACCGGATCAAGCGGTCCATGTCATGGTATTGAGATAATGATCGGTACAGGGCCCAGTTCGGCTAGTTACATGAATGCGGTGCGCGCGGCAAAGAAACGTCGCGTTTACTTGCTGGAACGCCAAAAGGCTTCGCATTTAGCCAGCCTAACTGAACCCAGGTTCCTCCCTTCCTGGGCATTCAACTAAAAGCTAGTTTGAACAGCTGTCTGATAGTTGGACAACAGAATAATCGGCGAAGGATAACAGACAAAGTTTCCGAGGGAACAGGCGAATACAACGTTGAAACAGACAGCGCTCTAACAGCAAAGTTGTATCGACAACAGGAAGCGGTTCAGCAAGGATAACACCATATCGATCTGCTGTCAACAACTGACCAGAAAAAATCCCCTTGATGCTTCTGAGTGCATCAAGAACGGCCAAGAGGTTCAATTCTTGCGGATTTCGGGAACGGATAATTTTCAGTCAAGAGCTTTGTCCAGAGGAGCAGTGGACACAAAATTGAGGTCTACTTCCAGTTTGTAGATAGATAAAAGCACGCCACGGCAGCTAAGTGGCATTATATCTCCCATATCCACCAGACAATCACAAGCGAAATTTGTTTTGACATACTTACATAGTTCCCTGAATCAACATACACACCGTATAGAATCGCAAGCACATTTGATTAACATAGAAAGCTTGGACATGTAACCTACCCGACGTGGATCACCATTCAACAAAAATGACATTTCTGTGCTGAGACGCTCCACTTTCTTCACCAACGTATCACGCTCCATAACTAGCTCTTCCTTTATTCCCAAAACAGTATGAAGATCGGATTCGATTTGCTTAAACTGAAAAAAAGCGCGACTCGCATCTTCAACTGTAGAGCTTCACATCTTCACATTTGGAGCAAGAGTTACTTTGCCTCTCAACACTTTGTCCCTCCCCCCCCCGCTCAACAGCAGTAGCTCTGAAAAAATGTTATACAAGTTTTCTGTCCAACCGAAGATTTCAGGTGGGAACTTGAACTTTGAAAAAGCATGGATCGCGCTTACATCTTTGAACAATTTCTCGTACTTTTCGAAAACATCCGCTCCTGTTTCGACCGATGAAGATCGTTGTGACGTGGAGCAGATTTCTGAGGCAGATGCGTCCTCCAAGTTAGCTACCTCGAATTCAAATAGTTCAATAATTTGTCATTACTTTCAGACAGCAGAGAAATTGTGTGCACACACCTCGAATTTCGCTATACGTTGTCGAAAAAGCTTGCATTCCTTCTGCAGGTCAAGCTTTTCGGCTTGTAACTCGGCATTTTCCGCTAACGCTGTTGACAGCTCCTTTTTTAGATGACTCACTTCATCAACAAGTTGCTGTTTTTCCAGTTTGAAGGTAGTTTCAATGTCGACCGCATTCTGAAATATGTTGCTGCCGGCAGAGTCCAGAAACGCTTTCTTCAGAAAGACTAAGACAATCAATGCACTGACAGCAGCATATTTGTGCACTTCCAGTTCTACTCGTTCCAAATTCCGCTCTAGAGTTGATGATCTGGCCTTGATTAGTCGATTTTCATTCTGAGTCACTTCAAGATCCTTTCCCAGTCGAACGATAGTCTCCGTTTTCTTGTCTACTTTAGCCTGAAGCTCCCGAATCTGAAAACTTGGTTTTTGATCTCAGTCATCATATTCGAATTGCGGCAGTTGAAAGTGGAAAGGTTCATGGAGAATATTCCAAAATAATCAGAGAGAACACCTTCGCTCGCAGACTTCTGCGCTCCTCAGACGATGCTCTCGTTGAGTTGACATCCATCCAAAGGTTCTAAGAATATCCAGGAATGTTTCAGGAGAATAATGTTGGTAGAGAATCGGAATGCTTGCGCATGGCGGAAAATGCAGGAATAGCCCCAGACGAGGGTACAGCTGAATGCAAGTGTTGTGGCGAGTATTGATTCGGCTAGCATGCCCCTAGGCTGTCCGCCAGTTAGACCTCAACGGTTAGACCAGACATACGCACACGTCTCCATAAATGCGTATCCATCCAAAGCATCACTGATTGCATAGTGAAAGTCTTTCCAACCAAAAACTATGAGAATTTGCTCAAAGAAGTTAGCGCGATGCATGTTTTTTTTTACCGAAGCTCAAGTTACCGCCTGAAATTCTGTATAACATTTGTCGGAGCTATAGCTGTTGAAGGGGAGGGAGAGGGACAAAGTGTTGAGATGGACGAAAGGTTGAGAAACAAAGTAACTCTTGCTCCGAATTAGAAGGTGTGAAGCTGTACAGTGGAAGACTCGAGTCGCGCTTTTTTTCAATTCAAACAAATCGAATCCGATCTTTATACTGTCTTGGGAATAAAGGAGCGTGATACATCGGTGAAGAAAATTGAGCGTCTCAGCACAGAAATGTCGTTTCTGTTGAGTGGTGATCCACGGCGGGTAGGTTACATATCTAAGAGTTGTATGTCAATAAATGTACTTGTGATTGCAGAGTGTTGATTCAGGGAACTGTGTATGATTAGGTCCGTGACTTGCTTCCTCAAAAAAAAAACATTTAAAGTCAAACCGCGACTGGTGCGTCAGTTCGAATTTCACCGGCGGCTGGCTGATAATTACCAGCCAGCCGCCGATGAGATTTTACCAGCCGCGGTTTGAATTTAAATGTTTTTTTCTTGAGGAAAGAAGCCACGGACTCAACTATAAGTATGTGAAAACAAATTTCACTTGTAATCGTCCGGTGGGTACGGTAGATAAGATGCCATTCAGCTGCCGTGGCGTGCTGTTATCTAACTACAAACTAGGAGTAGGCCTCAATTTCGTGTTCAGTGCCCCTCTGGACAAAGCTCTTGACTGGAAGTTATCCGTTATCAAAATCCGCAAGAAGTGAACTTCTTGGCTGTTTTTGATCCACTAGGAAGCATCAAGGGAAATTCGAAAACTTGGAATTGCCTCAGTTTAACTCCCTTACAACCTTCAGAAGACGCTTATTTGTTACTCCATTTAGATCTTGGGATTTTTTTCCAGTCAGTTGTCAACAGGAGATCTATATGGTGTTATCTTTGCCTAACCGCTTCCTGTCATCAGTAAAACTATGCGCATTTGCTGCTGAAGCGCTGTCTGTTTCAACGTGGTACTCGCCTGTTCCCACGGAAACTTTGTCTGTTATCCTTCGCGGATTATAGAGTTGCGCTGCTATCAGACAGTTGTCCAAACTAGCTTTTATTCGAGTGCCCAGGAAAGGAGGAGCTTAGGCCCAGTTAGGCTGGCTGATTATTATCTCAATACCATGGCATGGACCGATTGCATGCCGTGAAATAACCAAAAGGAGATATGAACAACACGCGCGTCCGCTGGAGCGTTTGAAAAGCGTCAAAAATTCACTGGAGACACCTTTTTTTTTGCAATAGGGGCTGTGCATGGAAGATGCAGAGTGAGTAGAATACTACTATTTGTGTGATAGGCGCCGTTTATACTCCCGCCGCCAAGCGCATATAATAGGATAGCACTTCGCCGAACAGCCCGGAGGCGAAAGTTTAAGCGGCGCCATGGGCAGATGTATTCGCGATGGCGGGGCAACATGCAGGTTCCTCCCTACCATAGACAAAAAAAAACTTTACTCTGGCACAGGTAGATCATCCGAGATTACGTTCTGTAAATACATTTACAGGTGGCTGAAGACTTGGATAATCTTGTCGCTGGAAACCGCTTCTTGGAAGCTCGCCTCGACTCTGCAAATGAAGAGAGTGAAACGATGAGGGCGACGCTACCTAAATACAGAGCCATGTCAGAGTCCAGACCATCAACTGTAAGCATGTTACATTGGACTAGCATCGTAGCTGTTCGTTTTGTCGCTTTAATCGTTCAAGTAATCATTGCAGGCTAATCCGCCAACCAACCAGGACGCCACGCTGGGTGAAAAGAAAAGCGTTGATTCTACTTACGGTATACGAGTAATTCCAATTTGAACGGTGTGAGCTCAGCGCATCAAAGACAACATCCTCGCTATTGTTCACAACGAAGATGTTCTTGCGTGATTGGCCATGGTGATCTCGCTAGCATTCAGAATTAAACTTCTGAAGTGAATCGATGTCACCCTGTGGGAGCGGCCTAAAATGGCCAAACGTCTTTTTATTAAGGGAGGCGTCTCACTTTGCAAGGGATTGCCTGGATTCCACCAAGAACCTGCCGCTTCGGTGCCAGGCAGGAGGCGATGCGACAGGTTTGCTGCAGATTCAAAACATTGCCTGTATTTTGGCGATATTCCGCTGCCGCGGTCAGGCAAAAATGCGAGGATACTGCCATGATTTTCGCCATTGTGTATCAAGATTCAACTCATTCTTAGACATTCGCTGTTATGGACTCGATACCAATAGCATATGTTCCGCCGAGCACCTGCCGGAACATATCGTACTGGTTGGCGGATGATAACAGCAGACCCTTTCTGTTATGAACCCGATACCAATAGCATATGTTCCGGGAACATATCCGTTTGGTTAGCGGAAGATAAGACTTCTCCGAATAAGTGTTCTACATAAAACCCGAATTCTACCTTCATACTATGCATGCTACTCTTCTCGATAATATATCGCACCGTTTTGCAGTATCCCCGGTGCTTTTCTCTCTAACATGTGGCAGAAAATTAAGAATTAGCCGTCGATTATGGCAATGCCTCCGCAGTGGAGCACACAAGCACCCTATTCAACGGATAATTCTGAATCTTCTTCCCAATTTTGAGAAAAAAACACTGGTTGAAAAAAGTTAACGTCGAAAATAACCCACTTTAAGTGCCTGTAGAAGAAAAGGTTAAACGAAATTAATCAATAATTACAGCAAGAAGCGAGAAAATTGAAAAAGTATGCTTATAAAAGCAGAAAACAGAGAAACAAGGCATAAATAATAGAACTAAACAGAAATCATTCAAAACTATTCTTGTCTACGACGCTAGACGCTTACAGCATAAACAGCGAGCGGACCGATCGTCAACTCGGAAAGACGTTTTTGGTTGGCGGATCATAACAGGTAATCGTATTCGATGGCGGTTTATAACAGCCTCCTGTTTCCACCAATATCAACCCTATAGCAAACCAATACACTGCGAACGTGGCCGCGCTTTCGTTTGCGGTAATCGATTTTGGTATCCTATTGGTTGGCGGTTGATAACTACCCTGCTTTTTGGTATCGAGTTCATAACAGCGAATGTCTGAGTTAACCCTTATCGCTTCATAGTCCATCGTGTTATCGACTGAGCCATCTCCGCTGATGCACTAGGTCACTCTCATTGCAGTGAGGGCTGTGTCGCGGTAAATCCACGACAGACTGCTCAGCATGTTTGCGCTTTTCTGAGAAAATTACCTGGTGTTTTGCAGGAAATTCGCGGTATTCAATTGAATTTGCGGCAAACATCTCTCGGCGATATCGCTATATTTTCGAGGCAGTTTCGCATCAAAGTCTCGGTAAGATCCAGTTTCGCGGTAAACTCCCGGCAGAACCCCCCCCCCCAAAGTATATAACGACACCTTTTCCGTACAAAATGGTGATGCTGGTTTACTCGTACCAGCCAAATTGGTGAAGGAGTTAAATTTGACAACAAAATGTTCCGCATCAGCTAAGAAAAAAGCTCCTAGAGTAGGCCATACAGCAGCATGATAGAGAAGAGTGCAGCGCCAGCAGCACGTTCTCCTACTGTGTTGTGACTCTTCTCCTTCTCGAGTTGCGGTTGTTATCGAGTGGAACCTTACGGGCACATAAGGCTTGCACGTATATTTTTCATTTCTGATTTTTCCCGCGGCTCTTCGACATGGTAAAAAAGTATGTCTGTTTCAGTAAGGAAATTGCTTACATCGCATACTATTGAACTCGATGATAATGATTATAAAGCAATAACAACCATACTACTAGACTTGTGCAATAATGAGCAAATTACCTTGACTCATCTACGAAGAGCTAACAAGTAAGCTTTTCTACAAGTATTCTGGTCAGCGGAGAGCATTAGGACCGAGTATGAGTGGGACAAGTGTATAAAATTCGGTAATCGGGTTCCGACATGATTTTTTGGGGGTTTTCGGAAATCGGTTACGAAGCGTCAAAAAACGGACGGAAATTCGGTTGCTGGAATGCGAAACGCGATATTTTACAAAAATTACTCATAAGAGGCTAGCGTACCGGGTACAGCGTTCCGCATCGTTTTTGTAAAGCGGAGTACGGAATTTCGAAAAAAAGCGCGAAAAGGCGCGTAATTCCGCCCATCCCTGATTGGGATTACAGTCAACTCATTGTGGTGATATGTTTCAGTCAAAATATGAGGAAAGGAAATCTGGGAGAAGTGGACTGGTTAGCCGGGGTCTGATAGTTCGGGGAAAGAGTGAAGAAAAGAAAGAAGTCAGAAAATGATAAGGAAGCACTAAAATGAAACGTCCTGAAAGTAGAGGACTGATCCGTCCAAAGGCCTCTGCATAGACGAGCGCCCAAAGTCGCGCCACCGTTGGAGAATCGAGGGCGGCTACGCAGCTTCGTGTCTACCCTATATTCATCACTGCAGCACTTTACACAGGCCTCAAGATGAGCCTAACTCAGATTTGAACAGATTTTGCAGACAGGGGAAGATCTGACGGCAGCCGTGGACCGACTGATACAAATATGAAATTTCCAACCTAGAATTAATTTTGGGATTCTGGGCAATCAAGTGAACGAAGCCGAAGGCCATTTAGCAGTACTAGAAGCGGAGTCACGAAGTACGAGTCCGAGCAAATCCTCATAAAGTAATACTGGAGCAGGTATATGTACTATTTATGTACCTGTGCGTGATCCATTCAATCGGGAATTTCGGAAGAAAAGTTGATGCACCGAAAAATGAGCTCAATCAGGAAAAACTCAAATAACTCACTGCAATTATTCATACATTCAAGTTGTTCCCTAGAACGCGATACGCCAGTTATTCATTCGTTCGGGAGCAAACGTGAAATCCCCGCGAACCTCATTCCGCCATATGTCTGCAAGGAAAAACGCGATCATGGGATGCCTTTGGAAGGTGTATGGAGGTGAAATGTCCCATTAGGAAACTCAAGAGAAAGCAGCGTTAACGAACCAAAAAACTATAAAAACGCCTGCAGAGTGAAGATTCCGTTAGCCCCGTACCAGGGCTGTGCGTAATTACGAATTACGATTTACGAATTACGGGCGTTTTTGGCAATTTTTTTACGATTCACGATTTACGAAATATCGGCCTGAAGTCGTAACAATTCGTAACAAATCGTGCAAATGCGCTTGAGGGCACAACGTAGGCTATTTTCGGCTACGAGTAACCTGACAGTTCGGCTCGTTCTCGCAATCTGCGAATCAGCTTCTCTTGCTGACCGGGCTCTTCCCGTTCGCGCGAACAGCAAGAGGCCAGAGATTGAAAAATGAACCGAAATGTCAGGCGGCTCCGATTCCTGTTTGGTGCAACTCGGGGTCTAGACTCCCCTTTTTTTTGCAGTCCTCCACTATCGCAAAGCGTAGTCAGCAGCAGTGGGGTCGATCATGGAATAGGGGCTCTCTATACACCGAAGGAGGAGTTCTCTCCCCTTTTGGGGCTCTGTTTCCACTTGGGGCCACATCGATTGCATTGAGTAGTGTGACGTGTCGAACTGCGAGAACGGTACAACTCCCCCGTCTGGGTGTAGAGAGCCCCTATCCCGTTGATCATGGCGAATTATAATAGTACGGAGCTGGGCTCTACAGGCTGGCCCATGGAGCAAATATGTAGATTGGAATTCAAATTCCCTCCGTTGCAAAATTCCAAGAAAATTTTGAAAACAACCTCCACCACGCATCCGCCATCAGTGGTTCAAAAGTGACGAGTAGAAAACCTCGTATTTCAAGAATTCAAATCTGCTGAAGGATCAAGACATTATTTTTCCCACCTGAAAACACCTTTCAACGAAGAGTTTAACGAGGCTCCCGAATTTAACTTTGATATATTTCGATTTTTGAAGACAATCAAGCTTTGAAAGGAAAAGTAATTTTGAAGCTCTTTCCGAAACATCTCAACAAAAAAAAAACGGCTGTAAACCCCTTCGACGGCTATCTCCACTCCAACAACGCTATAATTATGGGGAGAAACGCCTACAACTCCGTTCAAAGTAATGCTCCGCATATAAAGAGGAAGAAAATATTTCTGCATCAAAAGTGGTTTTGGAAATGTATATTTTATTTATAGGGCTCCCTCATACAAGAGCCTTTCTCTTGGAGGCAGTGTTCACGTTAAAAAAAACCTTATTCTAGTTTTCGATGGCTTTGAGTGTGTAAGTCCACCAAGTACAGGTTAATGAGGAGAAGTCCTCTCAGAGCACTCAAACACCGGAGAAAAAACTGCTTAAAAACCTAATTGTGGTGCGCGCGAAGCGCGCACCAGATTTGGCTTTAACTCCCCCACGCGCAACTCTGCGATTACGAAATCGGCGTTCGGAGTGAATGTGGAAATGCGGTTTTGTCTTCATTGGAAAGAGCGTAAAAAGTTGGGGTATTCACCCAAAGATGGTTTGAAATGGTTCCTTGGCGCTCGAGAAAAATGGCGAAAACCACGTGATTTTGGTCGAAAAACTGTTAATCTCCTTTTTTTCAGACGGCGTTCACGATCTTGTTGCAGTACTTAAAATTGAGCTAGGAAGCTAATTTTTTGGCAGGAGGCTAGAAATGGATGCAGCTAGCTCCTATTCAATTTTGGAGTTGAAAACTCAATTTTAGCGGAACCTCAATATTGAGGGTCAAGACGGGTAAAACATGTAAACATGTTATTGCAAACCATCCGACGTTCCCTGAACCTCGAAAAGAACTAGTGCAAATCAACACAGCTAATGATAGGCTTCCGGCCAAGATTGTTCTCTCTTTGAGATGGTTGGTGTAAATAGGACTTGAGGAGTGTGCAGGACGCCGCAGAAAGAGACGATTATTATTTGCCTCCGGCACAAAATTCTCACTCAGGAATTATCCTGTTGAAGTTGCGCTCTGGCCTATTGAGGCAAGTTAAAACCTGTTTCACGTGTACTAAGTCAAGACGCGTATGAACATAGACATGTTAAGACAAAGGTATTAACAATGTTGCTGGTATAAAAGGCTCCTCATCTCACCGTGTGCCTCAGTCGGCTCTTCGGAGCCAGACCTGGAAGGTGGCCTTAGTCACTTTCCAGAAGATCCACCGGATTCCGGAGGATAATTTTTGTCGCCGAGGGATATCCCCACGGCTCGGGGGGGGGGGAGGGGGTACCCAAGTATGGGCACATCCCCACGGTTTGCAGTGTGGTGGACCCCACTGCGAGCAGTGGTGGTGGGGTCACCCCCACCTCCTCTGAGAGTTTTGACCAAGAAATAGCCGCGAAATGCCTGCTTGCCGCGTAATAGCCTCTAAATAATGCTCGCCGCAAAATAGCCGCCAAATGAATCTCGCCGCGAAATAGCCGAGAAATAATGCTCTCCAGGCAGATATACGGAGCATTCCAGAGGCATAATTCAGATGTCAGCACCTCCGTCGGTTCAATTACTCAAGTTTGAGGTTCGTGGACCTCGTTCAACCTCTGGAAGCCCCACACGGTGGCTCGTCGAGCCGGCGACGGTTGCGTCATGGTTAATTTTGATTATTTCTAAATATTCCTCGGTTATATCTTGGCAATTTCTTGGCTACTTCTGGTTCGTTCCATCAGAAGCCGAGAAATAAGCGCGGAATAGCCTGGAAATAACCCACCAGGAGCCGCTGCGGAGCCTGGTGGCCTATTTCCCAGCTATTTCGCGGCCGGAACTCTCAGAGTCCCGTTAGGATCACAACAGGGATGATCCTTGTGGAATGCTCTTGGCGCTCGAGAAAAATGGCGAAAACCACGTGATTTTGGTCGAAAAACTGTTCATCTCTTTTTTTTCAGACGGCATTCACGATCTTGTTGCAACACTTAAAATTTAGCTAGGAAGTAAATTTTTTGGCAGGAGGCGGGAAGTGGATGCAGCTAGCTCCAATACAATTTTGGAGCTGAAAGCTCAATTTTAGCGGAACCTCAAAATTGAGGGCCAAGACGGGTAAAAACATGTAAACATGTTATTGTTAACCATCCGACGCTCGCTGAACTTTGAAAATGAACTAATGAAAATCAGCACAGCCAATGATAGTCTTCCGCCCAGGATTGTTTCCTTTTTGAGACGGTTGGTGTGAATAGGATTTGAGGAGTGCGCAGGACGCAGCAGAAAGTGTGCGGGTCCCTTGTTGGAATTCTCAGGACGCCGTAAAAAGTGTGCGGGCCCCAGTGGGAGTGCACAGGACGCCAAAGAAAGTGTGCGGGACCTCAGTAGGAAAGAATGGGTCCTTTTTTATGTCTGCGGGTCACAATTTTTAGGAGTTATAGTCGTCCGACCACACCGATCGGTAATGATTTAATTATTTACCGTAGGGAAAAGCTTTCATAAACGGTTTTTCCTCTTCAGAGTGGGAATCGCTAAGCAAAAATCAGGTCAGAAAGGGGACCTTTGGTAAAAATATATGAAATTTCCAAAAGTTTAGCTTCTTGGCAAAAGTAATGATTTGGCAATGTTATAACTACAAGAAATATAGAAGTTGACAAAATAAAATAAAAAAAAACGTCTTGAAATGTCTTTGAAAATGATTTGGCACAAAATAACCAGAACTAATGAAAAACTGGGGAATGTAGTGAAATAACCAAAACCGGATTTGGCGGTCATTCATAGGCCAACTTTTGATAAGTAGTGACTGACGTGGGATTAAATTTTACAAGCTTCTCCGTTAAACTTATCAAAGCGAAATCAAGCGCGCAACGGAAACCGTAAAACGTTTCATTGAAGATGTAATACGGAAATCAGCATAGGTCAAGCTATGTGAACGTAACGCTCAAATCCGATGCACGCTTGATTTAGCTTTTATAAGTTTACGGATTATCTTATAAAATGTAATCGCTCGTCAGTCACTACTTATCAAAAGTTGGCCTATGAATGACCGCCAAATCCGGTTTTGGTTATTTCACTACATTCCCCAGTTTTTCATTAGTTCTGGTTATTTTGTGCCAAATCATTTTCAAAGACATTTCAAGACGGTTTTTTTTTTTATTTTGTCAACTTCTATATTTCTTGTAGTTATAACATTGCCAAATCATTACTTTTGCCAGGAAGCTAAACTTTTGGAAATAAATATTTGTTTACGCCTGCTGGTGTGTTTTGTGCTTTGCGGACAAAACATCAGAACAAACGTCGCAAATGGTTTTGAGATTCGAAATTCTTAGGTAAGTGACTTCTTTGTATTCTGTTCCGCGGACCAAAAACTCTTTAAAAATAATATGGACTGGGATTCATGAACGCTAAACCGGGGGTCCCAGCAAGGTTTGGTTGGAAACGTTCCCAAACCAGCGATTCATCATCGCTAGGCTTGGTGATGTCTGAGCTACGCCCGGGTCCCATGTAACCGCACATCTGAGTTGCTGGTTTGGTTCGGTTCGGTCCCAGGTGGGGCAGCTAACCAAACCAAACCCTGCCGAGACCCAATGCATTCATGAATCCCAGCCATGGTTAAATGCCCTTATCTGGTTACTAGACTCTTTCGGAACGAAGAATATTCAAAAATTCGGTGCCAGTTCCTTCAGTGAAATGATCTTGTGACAACTGTTATACGACGTGGGCGGGGTGATCCAATGGGTTAGCTGTTCCATGAGATTTTCACCCACTTTCTAGCCGTTTTTCGTCGTACTTCCGTTCTTACTCTTCTTAGCGGGACTCAAAGCTTACGTTTCTGCCAAAAAAAAACGGGCAGCTTTTTTATCCTGATTTTTTGAAAGATATCTTTAAACTCTCGAACCGCAATTTTTTCTCAACCCAGTGTTTCTCTTCTTGGCTTCCACTGAAATGTGTTTGGTAGAGCGATGATTCTTTATATTTTCGTATTTAAAAGTAGGGCAGAATTAGGCACAGGTTTGGTACTTGATCAAGCTTGAAATTGAACTTTTGTATATTTAAGTATTTTTGATACCAGTTGCATATGTGTGTACCTTGGAATTTTTTTCAAGCACTGTTCAGAACAACCTACCTTCGATATGAAAACACCTCATCACTGAAGTGCTGAGGTGTTTTCAGATCGAATGAGGTTTGGCCTATGTTTGTGCTTCTTACTCATTATCAGTTACGAATTACGAATTACGAGGAATTTGAAAAATTACGATTTACAATTCACGAAACTACAAAATCTAGTTACGCACAGCCCTGCCCCGTACACCTGCTCAGCCCGCTCCGGCCCCTCCCTGCTCTGACGAAAAAACCGAAGCGAGACAATATTCTGAAGGTAATACCCGGATTTCAGTTCAAACTATTGCGCTCCCAAAACCTCGTAATTTTAGGTCGTTTCATTGGTACATCGTATCCTGTGTCATCCATCACTCGAAAAGCTTGTAGAGTGAGTGTGGTTTAAGGCCGGCTACGTTCTGGTCCACCCGGGTCCTTTTGAAACTCCAACTGTGGCCGTATTCATGAAACTACGGGGCCTCCTGGGAACAGGGTAAGGCATGCCGCTGTGATTGACCCGTGACAGGTGCGGCTCCCTCCCTACAGACCTTATAACTTTGTGCGACCCCCCTCCCCAGGCTTGGAAATCAGTAAGGTTTTCCCCATTAGGTAGTGGGCATGGGTCTTTAGATCAATGAAAGTTCTGACCAAATTTGATGACTGCATAAAAAAACTCTATCATTTCTATTTTCAGGCGATTTCGAGTGTTTTGGATAAAGCTTTAGTCTAGTTAATTTTACAAAAAAAAATGCACCGCTGAACATCAACTAACTTTTACGATGGTGGGCAACGGCTGCGACCCCCCTCCTTCTTTGTGCCCAAAGCCTCGGCCCCCCTCTGTGATCATCACAGAGTGAGCTCAACTCTGCCCGGTAACGTTTTTAGAGCCAGCTGCTGTATGCAAACTTTGGACCCTCCCGGAAGGCTCCCCAGTAGCGCTCGGCCCCTGTGAGGAGATAGGTTGCCAGGAGCCTATCGCGCTCATTCGCTGTCCCTACTGTGGAATTTGCTTATATGTTTCATGCATTATGTGCCAAGGTACTCTTTAGGAACAGACGACCCACTAGAGAATTTTCATGAGAAATTATCAATCCACTAGAACCGTCGAATGATTTAGTCTTTTCCAAACACTCTGAACTGTCTGATGTGACAACCGAGCGGTCGGCCACGGCCCAAACAATGGGTAAATTCATTGCATTCTTTAAAGGGTCGTTTATTCCGAAAGAGCACCTGTGCCCGCATACCATTCATGCTAGAAATGTTTATGTATTTTGCGTCCCATAGAGAGATAAATTGTCCAAATATGTTATGTGATAGTTCCGAGTCATGTAAGTTCTCCAAAACAATGGGAAATCCTTGATGGGAAGCAAATCCTTGAGCTTCTCGTTCCCGAGTCTACTTCACTGTCGATATGGCTCTATCGCGCAGCAAAACGACAAAATGACATTTGAGATATAATTATTGATCAAAATATGAAAGTTCCGTGAATTTGCGAAAAAAACATATTTGGAGCGGATTCGAACCCTGGTCTCATGCCCGCCACTGCCCCTCGCTCCCTCTGCACCGTCGATGCTGTTGAACTGAGCGCTTAGCAATTCATAGACTAGGAGATCGATGGCCGGCAAACTTTCGGAGCTTATAACTTCTTCAGGTCAATGACTCGTGGCGTGTCACCTGCACTATATTACCATGTAAGGCGTGAATTTTCCCACACGAAATTAGATTTCTACCGTTCAGACATACGCTTGTTATATGTACCAGGCCGTCCAATAATTCCTGTCCGGAAATTTTCAAAATTCTATAATTTTTCTTAGAAGTGTTATAATATCAGGCAAGTGTAAGAACCTTCTAGAAGGTTCTCCAAAGTTCTACGCTAGGGGTATATAAGGCGCAGTGGCCGCGTCTACCAGTACAAGCTAAAATGAACCAAGGTCGAATTCGTACGTTCGTGTACTACGAGTGGCTGCTGGGCAACGACACGGGCACCGCGGTCGCCAACATCTGCAGAGCGTGCAAAGAGGATGCAGTGTCCCAACGCACAGTCAGCCGCTGGTTCAATCGTTTCGAGAGCGGCGACACGAGCCTCGAGGACAGGGAGCGCAGCGGGAGGCCTTCTACGGTGGATGATGACGAAGTCCGTCGCTGTATCAAGGAGAAGCCGGAAGCCACCACCCGTGAACTGGCGACGACGCTCGGCTGCAGCAAGTCCACCATCCACAATCGACTCAACTTACTCGGCTACCACAAAGTTCTGGCCCGTTGGATCCCCCACCGTCTGACGGACGCCAACAAACAGAGCCGCGTGGCCGTCTGCCAGTCCCTCCTTCGTCCGCATCGCAAGGAGTTTCACGAGGACCTGGTCACTGGAGATGAGAGCTGGGTCTGTACGACAACGTCGCCCGCCGTACCGTCTGGATCCCGCGCGGAGAAGAGCCGCCGACGACGCCGAAAGCCGACCTGCACCCGCGGAAGATCATGCTCTGCTGCTGGTGGAACACCAAGGGCATGCCGTACTTCGAGCTGCTCCCGCAAGGCAGCACGGTCACCGCCTCCATCTACACCGATCAGCTCGAGAAACTAGCCGCCGCCATCCGAGAAAAGCGTCTTCGACGGGCCACGGTCCACCTGCTGCACGAGAACTCGCGTCCCCACGTGGCGAAGGAGACCCAGCAGAAGTTGGCGACGCTCGGCTTGGAGACGGTTGCCCATCCGCCGTATTCCCTGGACCTCGCCCCCTCCGACTACCACTTGTTCCGCCCGCTGAAGCACCATTTGGCCGGAAGAAAATTCACCAACTACGACAACCTCAAATCCGACATCGCGGACTTCTTCGAGTCGCAGCCCCCGGAGTTCTGGGTGAAGGGCATCGGCGACCTGCCCAATCGATGGGCCACTGTTGTGGATAACTGTGGTGATTATATTGTTGATTAGACTTGTTTTTCAATAAAGTTTAAAAAAAATTAAAAATGGTGAAATTTTCGGACAAGAATTATTGGACAACCTGGTACTTCCCTTGTGAGGTTTCGACGCTAAGATTCATCTCACCTGATTATCTCTTCGACGGGGCAGGTTGTGAACTTTCGTTGAAAACCATACTCCCTTCACATCCATCAGCCAGATCAGTCGTCCTGTGGTGGTTCTCTCAGAAAACGGTGTTGACGGAACGTCCACAGTCGTTCCGTCAACACCGTTTTCTGAGAGAACCACATAACAGATAGCTCAGCTGAGAAACTAGCACAACGTTCCAGCGGGAAAACCTTGATCCCGGGTCACTAGAGTTCGAGGTGGAATCGGTCATCTGAAAAAAGTCAGTAATTCAGGATCAGAAGCTAATGTTACGACAGAAATGCGTGAAACATGAATGCCGCAAGAGGTCGCAGTACGTAGCGTTTTTTCACTCGGCATACTGTAGCCACGGATGGCTCGGTTCTAAGAATCGATAATGAACAGCCGATAATTTTTTTTCTAGGTTATAATTTTTCTGTTTCTATCATCTCCTTATGTTATTCTTGCGCGTAACTACAGTAAATAATTTGGGTATATTGAGATTTTTGTGTTTCTAGAAGTTTAAATGCTTTTTTATAGCATGACATATGATCACAAGATATCACAAGGTAGCTGAGTTGAAGGCAAAACTCAGATGTTAGGCAGGCTTCGAACCTGCATTGCACGCTTTCCGGGCGAAAGTTACCATTACACCACCGATACCGGAACAGTACTCACTGTTTTCCACGTTTCCCGTGCAGTGAGCCTTTGCGGACGTCGCGCCGAAATCGGTAGCAAATTTTCAATTTATATCGCGATTTTGGGGAATGCTTTTTGCACAGGAACCGTTTAAAAACATCATATTTTCTCCCCAAATACATTTTTCCAATACATTCAAATTAGGTACTACAGAAACGCGCGCCGAAGAAACCCGAAATATTGAGAGAAACAGAAAAACCATGACCCAGAAAAAAATTATCAGATGTTCATTATCGATTCTTGGAAGCGAGCCAGCCTTGGCTACACTATGCTTACAAGGGAAGTATATAAAGCGTAGGTCGGATCTGCCAAAACGACCAGAATCGTTAGTATCTATTGTGGCTCAACAGTAAAACTGCGCAGTATCCCGCCCCGAGCTGCAGGTTCCAAGAAGTTACAAGCTTAAAAAGCTCATTTTTTGTGCTTTTTGTACCTTCCAAAAAAGTGCGCTAGTCTTCGGAAAATCTGGAAACGGACATCATGAATGTGTTCAGCGCCCAAAACTACCCCCCTGAGCAAAGTTTGGGTGAAGGCACATTTTCCATACTTAGTTCAGACTGACAGAGTTTTGGACTTGAGCGGATTTTCGGTTGGGCGTTTATTTCTACCGATTAGAGGGCTCTGGAAGCGTTTTAGAAAAATGTTCCAGATTTGACTTAAAATTCTCCCAGGAGGGTTCTTTGAGGCGCTAATCACGAACCTGTGGTTCATTAGTCGATTTCCCAAAGTTTTCGGCTACTTTTGTTTGAAGCTTCCCAACAGGGGAAAATTTCGAGGAAAAAACGCCACTTTCGAGAATTCTGGTTTTCTACGATAGATATGTCTCAGAATCATTTGCTGTGGGTTATGTGGAGTGCTAAACACGAATCTGAAGTCCGTTTATCGATTTCTTACAGATTACTGTAGATTATGTTGCGTACACGGAGTTTGGTCAAAATCTCAGATTTTACTCAAAATTAGTATACGGGGGTTATTCGGGGTGGAGAATACGAATTAAACGTCCGTTTGTCCTTTTTCAAAATACTAAGGTGGGTTTTGACCCCTGAATGACATGTTACCTACCGTAACCTACAGTAAACCCTCAAACTTTCGACAAATGAACTCCAGATTCGTGTTCAATACCCTAGATTACCCCTACATACAACTTTTGAGCTAAGTTCGAGAAAATTTTTTAAACTCCAAAAAGCCTGATGGGTGTTAAAAAATACCCTTGCCTTTTCGCGAGGCTTAAAAAATGCTCATAACTTTTTTGAAAATGCGGCTCGGAGCAGGATACTGCGCATTTTTACTATTGAGCCAGACGAGATACTAACTATACTGGTCGTTTTGGCAGATCCGACCTACGCTTTGTATACTTCCCTTGTTAGTGAAAATTCGCGACCGCACCGACGACCGGGGTCAAGCGTACACTGTGATGTTCCCAGTGTGGGAGGAAGGGGGACAACAGTTTGGCAGGCCTCGGAGGGGGAGGGAGGCCGCAGAACTGGGCCGTGTACGAGTGAAAGTCATGATTCGCTCCGCTCAGCAAAATATTTAGTTTCCCAGATTTTTTAAAGACTTTCGAATTTGAATATGCCTTCATTTCAATTTTTTATAGTTTCTATTTCTAACCCCCGAAGTGCGGACATTCAAATCAAAATTTTCATTCAAAAAATTTGGTGAATTGTGAAAAGCCATGTACGTTCCATATGATTGTTAAAATACTGGAGTGATGCAATATGGGTAATTAGCAACATCAAGAAGTGGAAACAGGAGAAATCACGCATTCCCAGACAAGAGTTTCTCCCAATGTTTTTGAAGTCATTTTGTTTCTATTGTGAGTACACTTAGCGAACAATTTAATTTCAAAAAACAAGAAAAAACGATTGGTCTATCGTTGTGGGAATCAGAAAGCCAATACCGCTTGTAAACTGGCTATTCGCGAAGTGGGCAATGTGCGTACCTCTAAGAACCTCTTGAAATTTGAGAGTCCAGAGGTGGTGGAGGCCAAAGAAATTATCGTTTCCCCACCCATACAGAAATGATTCTTGGAACATTTGCAACATTCTGGAACCTACTTTTTTGGTAGCAAAAAAAATTTTTTCACCGGGTTTTTTCGGACTTTCTACACATTTTCTCGTAGATCCTGAGCATGTGTGGTTTATTTTGAAGCTCCCCACCAGTAAATTTTCAAAATAACGCGTATCTAAATTTTTCGAATGATGGGATTGATTTGAATAAGGCTTTTCAATTTTTTTTTTGAATGACAAAATAGGTTTGAAAACCTGTTGTTTGCCTGATTCGAATGGATACCCGGAATTAATGCTTCGATTGTTCCCATTATAAGGTTTTGGGCCGAATTTGTCTCAGCTCTGCGGAAGTCGTCAAAAGTCGTTTATGGCTGCGAAAATTTCGCCCTGTGGTGAGCATTGAATCTATTGAAAAAACTATTGAGGTCTCCGAAAAATCGACAAGTGGACCTCCGCTCCGTGATAAACACCTTAAAGGCAGTGTTCACGATAAATTTCTCTTCCGATATCTCCACGGTTTACGGAAGGTTTGGTGCCCTATATAGCAAAGCATGCTTTAAAAGGACACGAAAGACGCGTTTTTGAGCCAAAATAGGCTCTCCCTTGATTTTTGAGCGTGGAGGAATTGACCGCTAGAAGGATGATACCTATCAGTGCAATGAAGCAAACAGCTCACTTATCAGCACTTCCTTCACTTGATCACTCCTATAATCTGAGTCTTCAATTGTTCCTTTCAAGGGGCGGATCTGGGGCACGGGGCGTGTCTGGGGCACCAAAACGCTTGTTTGCAGCCGTTATTTTGCCACTCTTGGCTCGTTTTCTACCGTTCCTTTAGCACTGGGAGCCTAGGATCTTTCTCCCCTATCATTTTACTGTAAAAAGTCAACGAGGATGATCATCGTGAACACTGCCTTTAGGCAAATTCGGTGCGAAAATTTCAGTCGGATTTGAATCATTTTCCAAATGGCTTACAGAGACACCTATTTGACAACGTCCGTCCGAATGAAACGGGCGCCACGTTAAACGAGACACGACTTTTGATCATCAAATTTTTTTGAACAGAAACCAAAATCCATGCTAAAAATTTTAGCAGAAATATAAATTGGTAACCGCATTTGATCCACGATTTAATTTGTGGTTCAGGGAACTCGAGTAAAATGAGATTTGTGAGGGCTTTTGTAGGAAAGAATAGCTTAAAGGCTTGTGTTTCTTTTTTTTTGGACTCAAGGAAATGGCGACAAAAGGTCACTCGCGATCAATTCTGTTCCCATTGATTTCTTATAAAACTACTCTCCATTTTATAGCGTTAGCATTCTAATCATGAAGGGCAAACCGTTAGAAAACGTCTCCGAATTGTGCAATTAGGAAGGGCCCGTCATTTATAGTAACGAATCTTTGCCGCGGCGATGTGGCGCGATGTGGCGCAGTGCGTAGATCCGCCGTCGCCAGCGTACAGATCAGAGTTCGAATCCCGCCGATGATGATAAAACTGGACTGAAGTAAAACGTGCTGACATCATATTAGGCTTTCGGAGGCGGTTCTTTTCTCCGTTTTTAACTCATTGCGTTTTCTGAAATTAAGGGTGTCAGGGGTGATCAACCAATTTCTCAGGTAACATCATGATTTACAGTAGCGGTTATTAATCTATTGACATCGGCTTTTTTCGAATATCTTTGCTCTAGCGGGGACTATCAATTTAATCTTCTAATATGATATTTTCGGTCATAATGCCGATATAATAAAGTATGTTGCAGAACTATAACGCGAATGCGCATCGATGGGGAGCATTATTTGTCAGTATTCGCAGTCTGCGACTTTTGAGCCGCCCTTGAAAAAAATTTGAAGCTTGGGACTAGACATCTATTATGACAAAAATCTTGAGAAAGATTATTTAGGATAAAATCACTACTGGATGATATCATAACACGCAAATTAAGCGACATTCAGGGGGGGCCAAAGCTTAAGACACTAGGAGAAATCTCAAGGAATTTTACGAAAGAAGGGTGATTTTGCTGGTTTATTCTCCTGGAGAAGTTTCTCAGGTATCACTCAATACTGCCAAATGTCCACGTCCAGACTCTGTGGTCTTTGAACGTCATCCCATCAAACGGCTTTTGATGGGAGCAAGGAATTAGAAGACCATGGCGGCTTGGACGACGGAGCATCTTCACTAGACTCCACAGCAATGGAAGAAGTAGTTTTCCCACCTGAATCTACACCTCGTTGGTTTAGAGCTCCAAATTCAGTTAAGTAAACTAATTTTTTTCCACTGCTGTGGAGTCTGGTGAAGATGCTCCGTCGTCCACACTGCCATGGTCTTCTGATATCTTGCTTCCATCAAAAGTCATTTGATGGGAAGACGTGCAAAGACTCCAGAGTCAGTGTGACGACGCTTGGCAGTATTGGTTGATACCTGGGAAACATCGATACTCTGTTTATCTTGAATTGCACGAAACACGGTCCGCCAATAGTCCTCTAATTGGCCCGCTAGCACCGTAGTGTACGTCCACGACGCGTTCTCGGCAGACCCGGGTGTGCACCCGGTGTGCAGAGCAATCGATTCGTCAATGCCGTCACTCAGCCACCCACCCTGCCACCCGGGTCTGCCGAGAACGCGTCGTGGACGTACACTACGGTACTAGCGGGCCAATTAGAGGACTATTGGCGGACCGTGTTTTGTGCAATTCAAGATAAACAGAGTATATATGAATTCCCCAGGAAAATTAAACTGGCAGAATCACTCGCGTTTCATAAAATTTCTTGAGAGTTCTCCTAGTGTCTTGAGCTTTGGGCCCCAGAATGTCGCTTAATTTGCGTGTTAAGATATCATACAAAAAATGCTCTTATCTCAAAAAGAATATCTCAAGATTCTTGTCTTAATAGATGACTAGTGCCAACCTTCAGAATTTTTTAACGGCCTCTATTTCAATCTTCAACAGTTTTCCCAGGACGGCTCCTGATGGACCCCTTTGAGAACATCACATGATAGATCTTCGATCACTATGTGACAAATTTCTACTTATAAATAAACTATCGATCCTGTAAAATTCAAAAACCACCAAGTGAATATCAAAAACGACGAAGAAAGTGAACGAGTTCAAGTAGGGACAAAAAGTCGCAAATTGCGAATATTGACAAATAATCTTCCCCATCGATGTGCATTCGCGTTATAGTTCTGCAACATACTTCATTAACTATGTCGGCCATATAAACGAAAGTATCATATCAGAAGATGAAATCGATAGCCCCAGTTAGAGCAAAGATATTCGGAAAAAAACAGATGTCAATAGATTTATGACCGCTACTGTATATACGGGCACTCGGCACAAGCTTTTGAATGGATGAAACATTAGGACTGATTCATACCTTTTAGGAATGCGCAAAAAATAGGACTTTTCAATTTTCTTTTCGAATGACAAAATAAGTCTGAAACCCTGTCCCCGCCGGCGTGCGTAGACGAATAGTGAATAGTATGCCATCCAGCTGTTTGCACCCCGTGGAAAGCATCGTCCGAAAAATTTTCCCGCGACCGGCGCTATACAAGCCTGCAGGGCGCGTGGGCGGACAGCCTTATTCGGACCGACTTTAGGTACGCAGTTCAACGGGACGAGGGTTTTGGTCCTCTTTTTTTTGCACAGAAACGAAATTTCACCGAAAGATAATAGCATAAATATAAATTGGTAACCGCACTTGATCGACGATTTGATTTGAAGTCCAGGGAACTCGAGTAAAATGAGATCTTTGAGGCCTTCTGCAGAAAAAAATTAGCTTAAAAGCTTGTGTTTCTTCTTTTTTGGTTTCAAGGAAATGGCGACGAAAGGTCACTCCAGATCAGTTCTGTTCCCATTGATTTCCTCTAGAACTTCTCTCCATTTGATAGCCTTAGCAATCTAGTCATTGAGGGCAAACCGTAAGAAAACATCTTCGATTTGAGCAATTGGGAAGGGCCCATCGTTTATAGTAGCGAATCTTCGCCCCCTGGTGCTGTACGATGTGGCGCAGTGCGTGGATCCGCCGTCGCCAGCGTACAGATCAGAGTTCGAATCCCGCCGATGATGAAAAAACTGGACTGAAGCCGGCCAAGCATGTTACCATGTAGAAAACTTAGGCTTAGTTTGATGGCGGTCTCTTCGTATTCAACTCGCTGACTACTCTGGGTCTCACGGTTTACCTTGGCTTGAGAATCTGCTTTGTTTTATTTTCGTTCGGTGTGTTTTAGTCATGCAAGGTTCCGACTTGTCAATTATGTTGAGCGAAAATAGGAAGGTTTTTTGCTGTGGTCCGTCAATTTTTCAAACAAGATCATACTTTGATATGGGCATTCGACGCCAGCTTTCGAAAGAATGAATTATTTGGATAATGTAGCCCCTTTTGAGAAGGCTCGAATGAATTGATTTTCCGAATTTAAACTTTTTTGGAATCACCGGATGAAGCGATTATAATAAGGTAATTTTCGAACTTTCGGGTGTATGAATTTTTAAAATAACGCGTATTTGAATTTTTCGAATGATGGAATAAAATTGAATAAGGCTTCTCAATTTTTTTTTCGAATGTCAAAAGAATTTTGAAAATCTGTTCTCTCGCTGATTCGAACGGATATCCGGATTCAAGTCCGAATGCATATTCTATTACAAGGAAATGGCGACAAACGGTCACTCGCGATCAATTCTGTTCCCATTGATTTCTTATAAAATTACTTTCCATTTTATAGCGTTAGCATTCTAATCATGAAGGGCAAACCGTTAGAAAACGTCTCCGAATTGTGCAATTAGGAAGGGCTCATCGTTTATAGTAGCGAATCTTCGCCCCCTGGTGTTGTACGATGTGGCGCAGTGCGTGGATCCGCCGTCGCCAGCGTACAGATCAGAGTTCGAATCCCGCCGATGATGAAAAAACTGAACTGAAGCCGCCAAGCATGCTATCATGTAGACATCTTAGGCTTAGGCATTGATGGCGGTCTCTTCGTATTTAAAGGCAGTGGTCGCGGTAAAAGTTGATTGTCCTATTTTCCTCTCGTAACCCTTTTCTGGATCCAAAGTAGGAGAACCTATAAGAAAAAATCGCGAAAAAAGCGCTGTTTTGGGCCAAAGATGCCTGAGCTTTCTTGTCTTTTGATGGTAGACGAGCCCACTCCACATCATCGGCATCGATGATCTCAATATCAGAAACATCAGCTGGCTTGAAATTGAGTTTCGATCAATGAATGACAAAAGATTTTTGAAAATCTGTTCTCTCGTTGATTCGAACGGATATCCGGATTCAAATCCGAATATATATTCTAATAGATATTCGATTTTCAGAATGATTTCCAAACAAGTCATGATATTTTTTCATTTAAAATGCTGAATGTTTAAACGTCGTGACCAAAAAATTAGTGAGTACAGTGCAAAAATTGAATAATGTATTTTTCCGAGCGAAAAAAAATTAAAAACCTATTAATTGGAATTCCCAAATGAATTAAATATTGGGAAAACCTAGGAAATTTAATTTTCGAAGGATTCGAAAATTAGGAAAAAAATGAATATTTCAGTTTCGCTAATTAATTTCTCACCATAACAAAATGTCCGGCACAGAAGCAAAAACCAACGCTCGTAACAATGGCCCAAACCAAATCTGGGTTTTAGGCGCAGTCTGAGACTCTCATCGAACTGCCATAAACTCACCGCAACATATCGCAATCTATCGAAATTCGATAAAAGTACATCAGATTTTTGTTGAACACCTCAATTGTACCCATAAAAGGAATTTGATCAAAACTTCTTCTTAGCCTTCCAGAAATCGTCAAAAGCCGTTCATGGCTCCGAAAATTTTGTCCTGTGGGAAGCACTGAAAAAATTCTGCTGAGATTTCCGGAAAATCGAGAAGTCCGACTCCATTCTGATTAGCACCTCAAACTACCTCGGGGGGGGGGGAGGGGTGAGCCGGATTTGAGCCATTTTTTTCACTCGCTTACGGAGTCACCTGATTCACGTGTTGATGCGCCCCCCCCCCCTATCGTTGACCCAAAATCCCAAAAAGTGCCCATCACTTTTTTCTTGTTCTCCCTAGTGTAAAATTCTAACAATTTCGTGATTTGAAATTTCTGAAAAAAAGGAAAATTAGTAGCTTTTTCATCCGGTTTTTGTAACTGACCATACGCTCTTCATTGAGCACTGAAAACATAGACCAAATTTTCTATTTTGGGTCCAGCCTTTTTTCGTCCCCCCCCCCGGAATCTCAATTTTTTTAAACCTTCCACGTCCCCACACCGTTGTCCCGCGGGATAGCAACCGCTTGAACCTAGAGAGCATTATTTCGGGCAAACCTTTCAGTGGGTCCTAGCAGCCCAATGGATTATTATTCACCTCTCGTCGATCATTCCTGCTAATCGATTTCTGAGTCAAAAAAAATCCCTTCGCGACAGCCGATCGACACGCACGCGGACTGCGCAGGCGGACAGTCTATTTCGGACAGACTTTTAACACCTAGTCAAATACTGTCGAATTCTAGTGGGCTAATCAAATCTGTAGATAACGACAACATGGTCCGTAATTTCTGGAAATCCGACAAAGCAACCTTATGCGTATTCGTTCAACATATCATGCAACTCTTAGAGTTTTAGTCGAGAAATAGTCCACCAGGCTCTGCAGCGGCTTCTGGTGGGCTAATTCTCGGCTATTTCTCAGCTTCTCATGAAACGAACCAGAAATAGCCGAGAAATAAACGAGAAGTAACGAGAAGTAACCAAACGTATCCAAGTCGCCGTCGTCGCCTGCTCGTAGAGCCGTCATACGGAACCGCCAGCGGTTGGTAGGGGAGCTTCAGAGGCGGAGCGAGGTACAAGTACTTCAAACTTGAAAATTTGAACCGACGGAGGTGTCGAAATCTAAATAATTTCTCTGGAATCCGCCATATACTTACCTGGAGATTGTCGTTTCCCGGCTATTTAGCGGCAAGAACTTTTTGGGGCTATTTCGCGGCGAGTATTATTCAGCGGCTACTTCTCGGTCATTTCGCGGCGAGCATTAATTGGCGGCTAAATCGAACGAATCGAAGGTCTGAAGCGGCCAGTATTAAGCAATGATGAAACAGATCCAAGAAAAGGATTGAAATGAAGGTATTGCTGTTCTTTCTGTATTGGTCCAGGTGGAATAGTTACACCGCATTGGTCGAAATAGCAGATCTAGCAAAAAATTGGTTGGGATAACGACGCTAATACACTCGTAGTGCTTTTACAGGAACGCTTACGTCTTCAAAAGCGTAAAAAATGAGCTAAACTGACCGTAATCGAAGATCGAGTATTTGTGTTGAGGGGCGGGAAAAGGATGATTTGGTGATCCAGTTCAACCACTTTCTGGGAGTATTCAAGTCACATTGAAAGCTGATCCGGTGAGCTCATTGAGAAAATGAGTTTTTTTTACTCATTTAGGCTGTAAAAAATCGGAACTCCAGTGGCTCCGCGTAGGGTTGTGGGGCGGAGGTTAGAGATAGCGAGAGAACGGAGGGCAGATGGAGGCAGCAGCATCGCGTGCGCCACACGCGCCACCTATGATGAGAATTTCGAATCTTCACAGAAGATACAGGCCTCGGCAGCAGAAAAAGGCGTGGTGTGATCGCGGTCGGCACACTAAGAATACGGTCGACTTCCGCCTTTTGACAAATTTCGTCATTGATTCGCCGAATAGCTGAAATTCAAAAAGGAGTTCCTGTCTTTCCTTTTTTTCATGTTTCTTTCCGTGTTATCCTTGCTTTTTCTGGTTGGATGTTGCGAGAAGGGACTCTCCTTTGTGCGTCAGGGAGATTTGCAGCCGCAGCCAATTGTTGCTACAAAAAAAAGCAATCAAGGGAAGGAACAGAATAAAACAAACGACACCATTGCTTCGGCGTCCCACAGTGTGTTAGTTTAGCTGAAACGAACCGAGCGGAGAACATTTTCTAAAAACAGAATGCCTTTGTTCTTTCGCCTCCTAATCCGTCAAAACCCTATTATAAAGGCTGAATTAAGACCAAACTGGGTTAAGTCACTAAATCAGTCGGAAATCACACGGAATATTCCTCGCTATTTCTCCTAGTGGGAATCCCACAGAAAGCGGTCATCGTCTTGGCAATTTTCTTCCAATTTTTCATGGGAATTCAGAAAAAAATCTTCAGGAAGCCACAAACTTCGAACATTTTCTACGTTTCATGGAAAGCCTTACCCGCATCACGTAACGAGAAAAAACAACAAATATAAACCAGCGAAAATTGGGAAAACCCTAACCCATCTTCAAACAACAGTTGTACACGCGAACAATTACGAAATTTGGCAAAGTGCCAGAGCCGGTCATATGCTCAGTGTGTCGACCGCAATCGCTCCGATGCCTCTTCCCGTTGCCATGGACTGCACAAATTCTCTGTTTCGAAGACACATTCAGTTTGTTCCTTCGCGTGCTTCTGCGGAGCGAGGGTGGAGACAGCGAGAAAGTGTGGGGGAAAAGGAGACGCAGCATGCGCGCGCACACGCACGCGATCAACGTCAGTAACTTTGACTCCGAAATAGAGAATGAATCGGTAATGGCAACTTTCTTTAGCTGGGTAGTCATTTGGCGCGCTACGCGGCTATGTTGACTGTCGTGAGGGCCGCGCTAACGACTAGTACATAGTAGTTGAAAAATCGCCGACCCTTCCTTGGCGTAATAATGAAGAAAAAAGAGTATAATAAATGAAGAAGTAGCTCGTATGATCGGCAAGCACCTGATCATCTGCATTATTCGAAGCAGCATCACAATCAGATTTACCCATATGGTATCCACAAAGAAACAACGATAAAGGATTATTACAACAAGAGGAATCAACATAATTCAACTGAACAACAATGGCGCACACATAGCGTAGGACTATGAATGACAGTCATGAGAGTTTTCCCATACGACGTTTTCTGACCATTTCCGAAATCGTAAAAAATGTCGAGTCGATTATTCCGGCCACCGTAAAAGTCCCACCAACAACAGCGCAAATCTAAAATGCAAGCATTAGCACAAGTGATTCACGTTCTCAAACCTCAACCAAATTGCTTGCGTGCCCAGATGTGTTCTGATGGCAAATGTATGGTCGTGAGCAGTGTTCGCTCTGTGATCTACAGCAGTTTCAAAAATGTATAGTCTAGCAAATGGATGGGACAACAAAATTGGCAGCGGCCCATGTGGCGCTTGCGACACCGGTGGTCAGCGGGGTTACATTCGCAAACGACGATCTACCAACGCGAACCCGCCGATTCAGTAGACCTGAATTCAGGAGGGGACATACCACCATAGAATTCTGGTTGCACTTAACCTAGAAATGCCCTAGTTCTCGGTGTAGCTCTTTCTTCCTGAGAAGACCCGACGCCTCCGCGTTCAGAATGCGGGACGACATAGAAACTACGCACCGAAATAAGCCACCTATGGAGACGTAGGTTACAAGAGAATACTTCACACCGACAAACATCTCTACGCCGATAATGCTTGTCTGTGTAAATATGGATAGCGCAAGGAATAGAGAAAAATCTTCTAGTTAAGCACAACGAAAAATCTTACCGAAGTAAGGAAATCGTAGAACGACCGGTGTGATTCTGTGTGTCGCACTGTGATTGGCTGTAGTGCATACTTGAACCATACAGCTGGTATGATTTGGCCGCTGTGATGATAAGCCAGATAATCCTTAATTTGAAATCATATATCTGATATAATGTTGTGCTTTCATTTTTAATTAAGGTGCCTAACGGGAAAGGTCCATCATGGGATAAAATGCATTACCTCTACTGTAACGTTGTCCGAGAGGTTTCCAGCCATCCGACTCTTTCGATTTTTAAAACTTCTGATGTGAGAGTTCTCGCAACTAGTTTCTATATTCACTTCAAGAGCAACCTGGTGGTCCTCAAGTCCTATGCGAAATCCGATCGGAATCTTCACTACTGAGGAGCTTCAAGTGCCTTGAAGTGAATCAACCAAGCTGTCGAACTCGATAGGACTCTCGATACTAATGAGAACAAGGTGAAAGCATATGGTCGAGGTTCGGAGACAGCATACACGCGCGAAAATTACATCGATTTTGTGCCGTAAATCGAAGGTTTGGAGGTGGAAATATTGTAAACCGTTAAAATCCAACGATTACGAAAAACAAATTATTATAGATTCTCGGTCGCTGCTGTATGTATAGAACTAGTTGATAGGCAAGTCCTAAGAACGTTCCATTAAATGCGAATTTGAGTGTTGGACCCAAAAAGAACAACAGCCCGTTAACCACACAATGTTTCCAGAGCCGTCCGGATTATATACTAGCGCTGTCCTTTCAGGGCTATTCAATGATAATAACGTTTGAGAAGATTAAAACTTGCCTTGTGAGCAAATGTATATTGATAGCTGTTCCAAATACGTCCCGAAATATCTTCATAGACCGACGGCACAATCTGGAAACACTATGAATTACATGCCTGATAATGCAATCAAGCATTACAGCTCGCTTTACAATACTTCCTTGATTTGATTGTTTGCGGTTAACACAATCTCTAGTTTTCATTTGTTCACATCAAGAGGGCGCCAGGCCCCGAATAGAGTCCCGCCGCTGAAAGGCGCGGCAGCATGCAATGGAGGAGAATCGATCGTGTTGCGCCGCATGGTCGATACTCCTCAATTGCATGCTGCCGCGCCTTTCAGCGGCGGGACTCTATCCGGCCCCATTGATGAGGCATCAGGCATTTTGAAGTCCCGATGCGCTTGTTTTAAGCCGTTCTTTTGCCATTCCTGGCTCGTTTTCTGCCATTCTTTTGACACTGACGGCCGAGGCTCCTCCTGGCAAATCATTTCAGAAGGGAAAGTCACGGATAATGATCATCATGAACGCTGTCTCAAAAATCAACACCTCTTTGTGTGACATACATTTTCCGAGTCTGTTTTTTTCCATTTTCACAGTCACGTCACTTATAGAAAACTCTTAAGGATTCCTTACACCCTGCGAAATGCGAACAATCATTACACAAGGAACTTAGTAGTTGAAACAGGTCGATTCACTCGTTTTCGGAGCAAAGCATACAGTGTGCATTGTGTGGAAATGAGAGACGACGGCGAGAGGTTTAGAGAGTGAGAGCTGGAGCACACGAGAAGGAAGTCGAAGCCAACTTTTTGCGCTACATTGGGTAAATATTGCTCCGAACAGGAGCGTGAATATCATAATCAAGCGTTCAAGTACTCACAAGTACACTCCGGAAAAGAACGACAAAAAAGATGAAAAACCTTCAGAATGTATTCGTGCGTCAGCTGCCCATCAGAGGTTAGCACGCTCTTCTCGTGTAACGGGTTGAAGCTGCCCTTGATATTGAGACCCTGAAGACAAGCATACTTGGCCTATTTTCTAGCCGCAGCATAAAGAAGCTGGTGAAAAAGCCCTCAAAGTAGCAGGTGGAAACTGCTGAACAAACCGTGATATCATCACCGAAACGTATGGAGTGGATAATATGTCGCATGTCTGGGTTTTCCGGTTGAGACTGGGAGGAGTGCGTTGATAGATGAAAGTTGCCAGGCACCTGATCATTGACGTACGTATAATTTCACTGGCACTTCTACGTAAAGGTATTTCGCCTATTCTTAAAAATTGATCCAGTGAAAGGACGGGATTCCTGCGGTAAATGGTCGCTCGCGATCAAAACCCTGCTAACTGGTGGTGTCGCGAATGCCGCCCGGCCGCCAGTAATCATCGTTTTTGGTCCATTCCGTCGACTAGATTTGGCAAAAGGCCCATATGTGTGGCATATACATAGCTTGCATGAATCATATAAATAGATGTACGTGTGTGCGTGCAGTTCAGGATATTAAGAAGTCAGTGTAAAGTGAAATGGATTCGGAGTAGGGATTTCGGTACACTGGTGAAATCCAGAGCTGAATGATGAAACCCGTAGACGAGTATAATCTTTAAAAAAATGAGAACCTAAATTCTAACAGCGTCGCACCTTGTTAATTTCAAATTTGCTCTTGAACCGGCATCCATCGCTATTGAGTGGTGTCTTCACGGTTCTGTCAACAAAACCCACTTCATGTCTTCCATTCTCATCTTGGATATCAACACCAATATCTGAATCATCAATCGTTTCTACCTGTTCAGCTCTGGAAGGAATCGTCTGGATGCTACCGAGAACCTATCAGGGTCGGAAACCTGCCGGACCGGAGCCTGAGAGACAAATTCCCGAGCGATTCGTAGGTAGAATTAGGGCGCTGCCCGGAATCCGCCGAAATCCCACTGCCTCGACCCGTTCAAAGTGCGCCAATGTCGGGGCTATCGAGGTTATACCGTGATTTTGTCATTGTACACCAAAACTCAAATTATCAACCCTCACCAATCCATTGCTTTTAGTCAGCCGCATTATAAACGGAACCATCTCTACTCCTGCATAAGGGCGCTCTCCTTGCAATGATGAATGTGTTATGGCGGTATTTCGCGGTAAACTCGCTGTATTTTTGCGGTGTTTTCGCGGCTCACAGTACTTTCTCAGCGATATGCAGGATCGCGAAGAAATTTCGGTAAATTCCAGGACATTTCTTCCAGACGGGAGCCTCAAGAAAGGAGTTATTCAAACGAACATTCGCACTTCATGTACGGGAACGACACATCCACCTCGACGTCAATTTTTCCTTCACGACCGGGATCATCAACATACAGCTCGCTCCTACTGAAATCGAAATATGATCAATCAAAAGCGTAAAAAAGCTGGTTCATACTGCGTTCAGATCAGAGGCTTTACTACAATCCCTTGTATTGCAGAAGAAACTACCTCAGAAGCTCATACACAATAGAGAAAACAGTTCAAATACATATTTTTTGCAAACCGATGATTGTTGAGCAGCAAATTGTGATAGTTTTCCATTTCGACGCTCTGATCAGAAATGCACCTCTTCATAAGAATCGATACGAGGCACAATTTCACTGACCTGCGTGCAAAAATAAATAATCAGCGTTCATGTTTCCATAATATTATTCCTCAACAAATTGTTCAGGCAACCGTCATGGTTTTCCACCGGACCGCTGTCACTTTAGCTCTGAAGTTGTTGCCCCGGAACGTCCGCCGTTCATCCCGAGACGTCGCGCATTGGAAACGAAAATTTTAAAAAACGAAAAAAAATAATAAATGAATCACACGGTTTTTTTCCGCAACATCCTACGCTCCACCCGCAACACCTTGGGTTCGGAACAAACGCAGATGATGGCAGTCTAACGGAACACAACTACGCGTGTGTGAGTAAATATGCACTGAGAGAATAAAAAGGTGTGAAAAGTGAGACGCTGCAAATATTTGCGTAGCTGCTCGCTCTAAAACATTCCTATAAAAACGTTCGTTCATCGAATTAGCACAAAAAATTAGTTTTTCTTCAGCCTGTACGAAAGTTCAACCCAGAATTTTTTTTGGTTCGGTGTAATATGTGAAATACAAAACATTGAGACGCAGCCCGCCAATACACGTGGTGACTGCGCGGAACAAGCATAGACTCAGGGATACGCAGACCGCGAAAGAATACACTGAGCCGATAATCGATAATCTTCGGCAGATATATACATATGTTTAAATTCATGCATTAGGCTTGTCCAAATGGCACTGTCCGCTTACTCAGACATTGGGATTGGCGGACCGCCGGCATTTGCTTGGTGAGCAAAAACCATTCCAGGTGTCCAACAGCCATTAGCCGGCGGTCCGCCAAAACCCGGCCAGCGGTCCGCCAGGACGTTGGCCGACCGCTGGCAGTCTCTTGGCTAATACCTGGCAGCCAGCTGTTGAGCAATCATTTGCCAGCGGTCCGCCAGTCTCTTGACAGACCGATGAGTCGAGGTGGATTCCTCACCGCAGATCGTTGCGTTGGAGATCGCTTACGCATTGTTCTGAGGTGGGGGACCCACCCCCCTTCCCCCCCCCCCTACCCGTGGGGACTTGCCCCTCCGCTGCCAAAAATATGCTAGCCTCTGTAGAGTGATTTCAGGTCACCTTCCAGGGCCGGCATCAGAGTGCCAAGTCAGCACTCAATGCTTTGAATTGCCTCATATACCGGCTGAGCTCATCAATAAAATCAGAGATCAAACTATAACATGTTAAAACGTGCTCTCTCGAGTGCCAGTCATGTGACGACTCAGCGCCAAGCGAAAGCCACGGGGCGGTTAGGCACCAGCCGAGTGCCGATTGGTGGATAACTGCGTTTTTATGCGCTCACTGATTTCGAGGTGTGATCGCTCTTGCCAGCTCAATACAAGTTATCACGCAGCTTTCAGGCAGCTGGCACATTTTCGCCAGCGGTCCGCCGCTCGCACTAATTCAGATGCCAAGTATGAGCCAGCTGTCTTTCTCGTAATTGCCAATTGCCAGCTAAATGCCAGTTATCATTCAGCTGTTAGGCAACTGGCACATATTCGCCAGCCGTCTGCCGCTGGCATTGAATGAAATGACGAGCGTATGCCAACTCTCGGCCTCGTGATTGCCATTGGCAAGCTAAATGCCAGCTGTCACCCAGCTGTTGAGCAACTGGTGAATTTTCGCCAGCTGTCCGCTGCTCCCAATGTCTGAGTATGTGGGCGTCGTGCGTGTCGAACGGTCATCGCGGAGGCATTTTTTTGAACGAGCCTTCCTACAGCTTCGATTCGGTGACCGGGATTTCTCACAACTTAAAACCAATTTTTTTAGCAATTATTCAACACTCTTGATTTTTTAATAAAACGATATATTAATGAAATCAAATGGGTGATATCTCTTTCCTTTTTGAGAGAATTAAAAATTCTTGTCTGAATACAAACTTTATGTAGCCTAATTTCAAGGCGTCGTTTATCCTCCTGCCGTTCCACGATGCTGCGAAGTGCAGCTTAAGGCCATTATTATACCGCAAGTTTGCGACCGCGACAGATGCGGTCAACTGTTACGAATCGTGCCGGGACCAGGCCTACACAGTAGAAAAATGCTGTCGCAAGAACAGTTTGCAGCACCTGTCGCGGTCGCTGGCTTGAAGAGTGGTGTTATTTCTGAAACGTGAAAACCATGCGGTAATCGGTCGCTGTCGCGGCTATCCGTCGCAGTGCAGTGCGCTGCGACGGGTGCCAGCGACAGCGACCTAGCCCAATCCAGTATCGTGCCTGGTGTTTCTTGGCCCTGAGCGACAGCGACGGTTGGCCCTTAGGCCTAGTTCATACTAGCCGCGACGCGCGACCGCGACAGTGCATATGATCCATATCGATTTTCTGTCGATATCTACCTCAAATACGATGCCGCGTCGCTCGTCGCGGAAAGTATGCACTGCACCTTAGCGACAGCGATGTCGCAGTCTTTTGCGACCGCGACGTGCCTGTTGTGGGGTATAACAATGGCCTAAAGGGGTGGGGGTATTTAGAACACCGAACACGAATATGAGGTTCTTTCTCAATACTCATGTTGCTTATTTATTAATTATTTATTATAATACGTCGTTGCCGACGCGCACAGAATACAAATACCCGCCGTAGGCAGGTCAAAACAATTACAGTAGTAAAATACACACGGCAGTTAGTCAACAATTGCAATTTGGAGCTAATAAAGAGGGCCATGAATCAAGAGTGTACGAATCATGAGGAAAGTACGTAGTTATAGACTGAGCCATTCTGAGTTGAATTTGGGTAAATCGAATTTCGAGAGCTAGAATGGATATGCAGGAAGACTAATCAAGCAGTTCTTGATTCAATTAAAATGAGTTTCAAATTGAAAAACATCGTGATCTATGATATACGAGTTGTTGGGCGAATCAAAACTAGCCAAAATGACAGCACTTGCACAATCAATTTGGACTTACATATTTGTATTCAGGGGCGAGGACTGTAAAAAAACTGGTGGAGACTGCTTGATTGGTGAAACAATATAGCTCAATTATGGTCATTTTGACTCGTCTTTTGATGATTGCAACGACGTGGGCGTCTTAATAGGAGCCGTGAGACTTCCTTAACATAACTATCTGAACCATTTTGGCGAGAGTGTATGCAGCCTTTAATGGTCCAAAAAAGCAAGCGATGATATGTCATTATAAACAAATCCTTTGTCCAAGAAAAACCGCATAAACTGATTAAACCCAAGAGCAACGGCATGTAGTGATTTAATCAGAACGAAATTCCGGTCCGCAGTTCAGACAACAGCTGTTCTAGCACGTCTCTCAAAGACAATGGTAGACATGTGTATCGTACCGGGACGTCTAGGTCCCAACACGATTCCCTTGGAGCTGCGTATTACAACAGTGATTGTCTGCAACTGCGGACGGGAATCTCGTTCCGTTGAGGACGATATTGCAGGGTATAGAAATGTCAAGGTGCCCAAGTGAGAAAACTCACACATCGATAAACATGTATTCCCGTATGTCATTGATGATCATGCATGATATGAATAGCACGCATACAACTGAGATGATAGCACCAGCAAATGTAGGCTCAGTGAGATCTCGTGGGACCTTGCGATAAATGTCCAGTCTGAATAGCAAAGCACAGAAGCTCATAGGAAAACGATCTCATATGACTCATATGCAAGAAAATAGTAGAATGCGAACCGTGATCCGAATAACTGCAAAACGTCACTCACTTTCGAATGTCTAGAACCATTGGCAATCGACCTAGTCCAACTGCTTTCGGCCACACTCTGTTGCCGTAGCAGCCCGACCGCTTAAGCACACAAAACTCGGACGGGATAAAAAGGAACTAGCGCTGGCTCACGTCCCAGCAATGATGAGTGTCACGATCAATAAATCAGCCATAACAAAGGCATTCTCACTAACAGAAGGATGGTTTTCAGGATATCAAATACTGTTTCTAACTGAACTAATAACAGACGTCACACTTTTATTTTTCTTTATATAAAAAAAACAATATCAGTCCACTGTTCACTGTTTGCACACAGCGGTTCGATGAACTCTCGAAGTATTTTAGATTAAAATCTTTACTTTCTACGGAACAGCTGAGTCAGAGAAACTATTGAACCCTTCAAATCGACTGTCCTGCAAATGAAACTAACTCAGATGTTTGTGGGGAAGTTCCCGCGGACAATTAACCTGGTTTGATCTTTATCGCTCGGTCGAGGGGAGAGAAGCGAGATGTCCCCCCAGAAGGGGACGTCTCGCCCCTCTCCCCTCGAATTATACGCAACGAATGACGTTCGGAACAGTCGACTCGGGGGGAGGACAAGGGAAGTTCGTTCTACGGTTGTTCCAATGGCCTCCCCCGAGCATGATGAACGAAAAAACAAAGCCGCATTGGGTTGCGACAGCATTGAGAAGACCGGCGGTTGGGAGAACAAGGGAATACCTGCTGGCCGTAGGTCCCCTCTGCCTCCACTCGATTCGGGGAAGGTTCGGCAGTTATTTCGCGGGAAGTTCCGTCGTCGTTCTCGAAAACATCCCCACCAGTGCCTGAGTAAGGCTTGTTCTACACATATCCCGATGTGCAAGAAAACCACTTTCTTAATGTTGTGCTCTGCCAACGCGTAGCTAGATGCTTCCGAGGGCGCGGCCTATAACGCCACCCCATTCCATGTAGCGAGAGTTTACGGGTTTTAGCTACGATAGCTAAAACCCGCATAATCTTGTGTCGACGCTACAAGGGTGCAAATTCTATGCATATTCTACGTAAAAACGAAGGCTAAATTCGATACATTGATCTCTCTGTCGCTAAACCCGTACATTCTCGCTATAATTATGTAGCGAGAATCTACGGGTTTCGCGACAGCCTGTGTTTAAATGCAATCTTAAACCCGCGCTGGCTACGCGGAACTCAGGGATGCCATTCGAACAGTGTTTGCCCAGTCAACCCACGGATAACTTGACACTCTGTGGGTGGACGTGGAGGGTGAGGCGCTATTCATACTACTCAACGCCAGCACGGCACGCGCGTGCCGCGCTGGCGTGGCGTTTGTGTATGAATACTTTCTACGCACATGACGCGCGTGCCGCGCTTGCGGAGACTATGAATACTCCAGCGGCGACGCCATGGCGGAGCGGTGAAGCTGGAATGAATGAGACGATCGATAAATAGTATCAGTGGATGAAAACGCTAAGGCGTTCCGGGTGGCAGTATGAATACTGCAGCGGCGACGCCATGGCGGAGCGTGACGCGCGGGCGGGGCGTCAAGCCATTCATACACAAACGCCACGCCAGCGCGGCACGCGCGTGCCGCGCTGGCGTTGAGCAGTATGAATAGAGCCTGACCCCGTGTCGCTCTCTGGTAGAACATGGTGAGGATAAATTTGACCATTGAGATGCTGCAGGCCGTAGGGAAGAAACGGCGATGCTGTTGATCGCAGCCGGGATCGCCTTTCTAGAACGGATCAGGACTGGGTGGGTCGATCGACCGAGTGCTGTAACGAGAATTTACGTAGAATATGCGGGCGCTGTAGCTAAAATTTCACCAACTGCTTTCCGTAATTTACGTAAAATCTTGGGCCAAAATTTGACTAGATGCCTCCGAAACCCTGGGCATCTCCGGTTTCCGTGTAGCTACGCGCTGGCAGAGTGGGTATAGTCCTGTGTATCAATAATTCATACTCCAAATTTCCTAAATGCCTCCGGGATTCGCAGAAAAGAGCAGTTTCATCATAGCTTTGCGTAGAAAAAAACTGGTACCCGGAGCCGAAATCATGAAGGCGAGGGGTTGGGGTAGGGGTAAAGGCGTCGGCACCTTTGATCCCGCGAGGTCGAACGATCTCGTAGCCGAGCAGTGTCTCATTTGCCCCAGCCTCTTAGTTGGGTTGGACGTGGACGCGACTGGTTAGCGATCTTCCGCTCGCACAAGATAATCATCAAAAGTGCCGATGCATTTACCCTCACCCCAACCCCGCGCGTTCATGAATTTTGCCCCCTGGAGGCAATTTTCGAACAGCTCGGAAGAAATGTCTTGGATTTGACTCAAAGGTCTTTTCGGTGAGTTGCATTGGTTGCTGATACCAAATCTGACTAGTGAATATCGCTAGCAATGTATGGGCTTTTGAGAATCTGTGAATGTTTCTTGGTCAATCCGGACACGCTCTTCCCGAATCTGTATCTGGATTTTGCAAATCACCTAAAGTTAAGAAGTCTTTACTGGTTAAAGTAACTGCCTTGTAATTCTTTTTTTTTTGAAATTTTCGTGTATCGAGCGACCGATTTGTGCCTTGAACAGTAGTGCGTTCGAAATGGTAGTTTTCGGCCTACAGGACCCGAGCCTGGCGGTCCCCGTAGCAAAAATGGGCAGGGCTTGGTGGGCGCTCGGGATGAGAATGCTTTCCGAAACGTCACTTTCTCAAACATTCATACCAGGTTGTCCAATAATTCTTGTCCGAAAATTTCACCATTTTTAATTTTTTTTCAACTTTATTGAAAACAAGTCTAATCAACAATATAATCACCACAATTATCCACAACAGTGGCCCATCGATTGGGCAGATCGCCGATGCCCTTCGCTCAGAACTCCGGGGCTGCGACTCGAAGAAGTCCGCGATGTCGGATTTGAGGTTGTCGTAGTTGGTGAATTTTCTTCCGGCCAAATGGTGCTTCAGCAGGCGGAACAAGTGGTAGTCGGAGGGGGCGTGGTCCAGGGAATACGGCGGATGAGCGACCGTCTCCCAGCCGAGCGTCGCCAACTTCTGCTGGGTCTCCTTCGCCACGTGGGGGCGCGCGTTGCCGTGCAGCAGGTGGACCGAGGCCCGTCGGGGACGCTTTTCTCGGATATCGGCGGCTAGTTTCTTGAGCTGATCGGTGTAGATGGAGGCGGTGACCGTCCTGCCTTGCGGGAGCAGCTCGAAGTGCCCTTGGTGTTCCACCAGCAGCAGAGCATGATCTTCAGCGGATGCAGGTCGGCTTTCGGCGTCGTCGGCGGCTCTTCTCCGCGCGGGATCCAGACGGCGGGCGACGTTGTCGTGGAGGACCCAGCTCTCATCCCCAGTGACCAGGTCCTCGAGAAACTCCTTGCAATGCGGACGATGGAGGAGGGACTGGCAGACGGCCACGCGGCTCTGCTTGTTGGCGTCCGTCAGACGGTGGGGGATCCAACGGGCCAGAACTTTGTGGTAACCGAGGAAGTTGAGTCGATTGTGGATAGTGGACTTGCTGCAGCCGAGCGTCGTCGCCAGTTCACGGGTGGTGGCTTCCGGCTTCTCCTTGATACAGTGACGGACTTCGTCATCATCCACCGTAGAAGGCCTCCCGCTGTACTTGCTGTCCTCGAGGCTCGTGTCGCCGCTCTCGAAACGATTGAGCCAGCGGCTGACTGTGCGTTGAGACACTGCATCCTCCTTGCACGATCTGCAGATGTTGGCGACCGCGGTGCCCGTGTCGTTGCCCAGCAGCCACTCGTATTACACGAACGCACGAATTCGACCTTGGTCCATTTTAGCTTGTAATGGTAGCTAGACGCGGCGACTGCGCCTTATATACCCCTAGCGTAGAACTTTGGAGAACCTTCTAGTAGGTCCTTACACTTGCCTGATATTATACCACTTCTAAGGAGAATTACAGAATTTTGAAAATTTTCGGACAAGAATTATTGGACAACCTGGTACAATCCTATATCAGAAAAAATCTTCTCAAAAGGTCGAAACACCGCATTGGGCTACTTTTTGGTGTTCATGAAAACAGCGAGAACATTTCCAGTCTGAAATACAAAAAAAAATCATTCCCGAACACCAAAATATATTGTAGCGTACCCTATGGAAGAAAATCAAAGAAAATGTTCTTCTCGGATTCAAACCTGGGCAAGCTCGTTTGAAAACCGGTTCAGAAAAACTTCTACTACACGATCTACACCCCGACTCACCGAACTCTACTCCAGATAACTGCAATGACAGCCTTCTGCAGGCATTTTATATGGGAACAGTATACAAAACTAAAGATAAGTCTTTTACTTAGAATCGATGGTACATTGCAAAAAAAGTGAACAAAACAAATATGACATACACACACTGCAGGCCGATTCCTGACAACCCGTTTCATAGCAGTCGATAGTCTCGACTTCGAAAGGGAAATCCACCGGGCCTTTTTCCGTTTCGTTGACTGCACATCGATCGTCAACCTCGACTCGCGAAAATTTTCGTGTTTCGTTTATATCTTTTTTTTCCAAAAAAGCCAAAAACTAGAAACGGAAAATGCTTATCATCGATTAGAATGACAGAGCCACTAAAAGAAACTTTGATGGAATTTCAAACGGGTACATATTTCCACATATGGCTGATCATTCCCCTGCTTTGCAGTATGAAACGAGTCTTCATTGATAAACTGCTGAAAATAATCGGAAGTTCAAAGGCAACATAAATACGTACATCTACGTGCTACAAATACGTACATACATGGGCTAAGTAACAAATAATCTCATTCCGTCACAGACTGAATCTTCAACAAGTAGAGATAGAGAGAGAAAGACCACCTTGGAACATGAACGAATTTCGGTTCAACGATGCCTTTTGCTCAAAAACACTTGTAATCAAGGTGACTCTGAAGTTGTATATATCCTACGAGTGGTTGCCTTTGCAACATTCCACGTATATATGCATTTCGCACATTCATGGACATAATCACAGCATTATAATATATCGATAGGCTATCAAGCGCCCTACGAGAAACTCCAGTCTTCTTTCAAAATTCTTATCGAGGAACAGACAGTGATAGATACGTATGGTTGTATTTGCGCTGAAATACATTCTACATATGTACCTGTCCATTCCTTTCTTAATTCCAAATTCAGAAAACAGAAATGGATCAAGTTCTCCGCGTAAATCAAACCCTTGGGGATCCCACATGCGACTTCCATTCAGAATCGCGTTGGCTTTGAGAAGAGTCTTGTCCCTCTACAATGACTTCTAGAGCCCTATTCATGTTTCAAATAGTGTTCTGATCCTCTCAGACAAGCTTAGCAACAGATTTACCGACCCTGCAGGAACAACAGACTTGGGCGTGGTTTGCACTTCACCGTGAACAGCCGACTACGGCTCCCTAGTCATTGTCAGGAATTTGGGGGGGGGGGGGGGGGGAATCTCCTTAATACTTACATATCTACCCAGCTTTCTCGTTGCCAGTTGGCAGACCAAAACTGTACAATTCGAAGCGTATGAACGTTAATGCGTGAACATGAGCGTTTGACCCTACGTAGTTCCCGAAATAATAAATAATTTGAATATTACATTTCCGGAACACTCCGAGCGAATGATAAATTCTATTAACTTTCTTGAGAAACTTTCGAACCGATGATTTTTTCGAATATGGTCCTTCTTAGATTTCCAAATAAATTAATTTTCTAATGCCTTTTCGAAAATCCCGATTTCAAGGTTTTCTTCGAATAGGACTTTTTTGAATTTCCGAATAGATGAATAAAATTTGAACTAGACCTCTTAAATTCTCTCGATTGAATGAACGAGTTCGAAAATATGCCCTTCACTCGATTCAAATATAGATTCAGATAATTTCTTTGAACATTCAATTGAATCATCAGATTTTCAAATAATTTTCCATTGAGTCGCAGACTTCGTTTAAAGTCAGCAGACACGCTAAAAAATGGTATCGATTTTATGACATAAATCAAAGGTTTGAAGCTGGTTATATTGGGAACTGACGAAAAAACGAACGAAAACTGTGTGCAAAAAATAGAGGAATAACTGTTATTCTGTTATCAGATGAAAATGGACGAGTTTTACGGCGTGCGGTTGAAACAGCGAATATTAGCAACAAAACGGTTGAGATAGAAAAGCTGATATACTCTTACAGCCCGTACTGTAACGTTCACCTCGTTGGAAGCATCAGAAACCAGCCAGAGTGACCGTATTAGTACTATCAATCTGGACGAGTTTGTATTTTGGGGCGGGGCTGCAGAAGCTCAGGGGCGGGGTCGCAGAAATTTTCAAATTTGCATTGCTGAATTTTAGTAGTTTTGTCTCATTTTTGACGCTTCCAACGGTGTGAGCAGTCTACTAGGAGCCATGCGACTTCAGAAACGTAGTTATCTCAACAACTTTTTTGAGCGTGTCTCCTGCCTTTAATACCAGGCCATCCAATAATTCCTGACCGAAAATTTTCAAAATTCTATAATTTTTCTTAGAGGTGTTATGATATCAGGCAAGTGTAAGAACCTTCTAGAAGGTTCTCTAAAGTTCTACGCTAGGGGTATATAAGGCGCAGTCGCCGCGTCTAGCTACCAGTACAAGCTAAAATGGACCAAGGTCGAATTCGTACGTTCGTGTACTACGAGTGGCTGCTGGGCAACGACACGGGTACCGCGGTCACCAACATCTGCAGAGCGTGCAAGGAGGATGCAGTGTCCGAACGCACAGTCAGCCGCTGGTTCAATCGTTGCGAGAGCGGCGACATGAGCCTCGAGGACAGGGAGCACAGCGGGAGGCCTTCTACGGTGGATGATGACGAAGTCCGTCGCTGTATCAAGGAGATGCGGGAAGCCACCACCCGTGAACTGGCGACGACGCTCGGCTGCAGCAAGTCCACCATCCACAATCGACTCAACTTACTCGGCTACCACAAAGTTCTGGCCCGTTGGATAACCCACCGTCTGACGGACGCCAACAAACAGAGCCGCGTGGCCGTCTGCCAGTCCCTCCTCCTTCGTCCGCATCGCAAGGAGTTCCTCGAGGACCTGGTCACTGAGGATGAGAGCTGGGTCCTCAACAACAACGTCGCCCGCCGTGCCGTCTGGATCCTGCGCGGAGAAGAGGCGCTGACGACGCCGAAAGCCGACCTGCACCCGCTGAAGATCTGCTGCTGGTGGGACACCAAGGGCATGCAGTACTTCGAGCTGCTCCCGCATGGCAGGACTGTCACCGCCTCCATCCACACCGATCAGCTCGAGAAACTAGCCGCCGCCATCCGAGAAAAGCGTCCCCGACGGGCCTCGGTCCACCTGCTGCACGACAACGCGCGCCCCCACGTGGCGAAGGAGACTCAGCCGAAGTTGGCGACGCTCGGCTGGGAGACGGTTGCCCATCCGCCGTATTCCCCGGACCTCGCCGCCTCCGACTACCACTTGTTCCGCCCGCTGAAGCACCATTTGGTCGGAAGAAAATTCACCAACTACGACAACCTCAAATCCGACATCGCGGACTTCTTCGAGTCGCAGCCCCCGGAGTTCTGGGCGAAAGGCATCGGCGACCTGCCCAATCGATGGGCTACTATTGTGGATAACTGTGGTGATTATATTGTTGATTGGACTTGTTTTTCAATAAAGTTAAAAAAAATTAAAAATGGTGAATTTTTTGGACAAGAATAATTGGACAACCTGGTATTTATCTCAGTGGCTGAATTCCCGAATAATGTGACATTAAGCTGTCCCAATGCTTGATAAATCGTCAATTTTGGCTTTCCGAATAAACAGGACATTTGAAAAAAAAGCATTGATCGAAAGCTCGAATTAATTTAATACTGAAAGACCGAGTAAGTTGAAATCTCGAGTGTATGGAATAATTGAGAATCCTGAATGAATAGAATATTCTAAGAACCGAAACGTGAAATTTTCCAATAAAGCATATATTCAAGCATTATTCGAATATTTATCCGATTGATCCCATTTCTAGTACCTACTGCCGCGGCCAGCTCTTTTTCTGGCACTGGCAGGAAGTGGGCCATCTGTCATGGTGTGTAAGGAGTCGTGTTTTCCTTAAACAAATGAGTATTTTTCCCAAATATGAAATTGGCCTACATTTGACATTACGTCGCGTCGCTCGTCGCGGGAAGCATGCACTCGGCCTTAGGCGTCGTTTATACTTCCGCCGCCGAGCGGCGCGGCGAAGTGCGATCCTGTAATATCGATCGTGCCGCGCCACGTGATCAATATTACAGAAATGCACTGTGCCGCGCCGCTCGACGGCGGGAGTATAAACGACCCCTAAGAATGACTCGAAGGCGGTTCGGGAGCCGCTGCGTGTATCCGGCGATGAGCGTACGTAGTGAAACTTTTTTCGCTTCAACAAGAGTAGCCAAGAAACAATTATCATAATAATCCGCACATTCCTAGTTCAGACATTACAAAAAAGCCGGCAGCAGTAAGGCAGCATGAAAAACGCACACCATGCAATCAATAACTCCACATTCCTATGAATCTTTATATTCATAAAAAACTGTAACAATGAAAAACACGATTGCATAATCTAGATAATGACGAGTGATGTACCGGTGTAAGAAGTGTGTTAAGCTCGAGAGGCAAATGGAAAAAGCTCAACAACAATAGCAACCATATGATCACCTACAATGTACTGTACATACAGGTTCAAAAGGAAAAACCCCAGACGTCTTCTAGAGGAAATTATGACATAATCACGAGGACAGTAAAAATCAATTATAACACGACTCAAAACTATCATGAATATTCAATCAAATAATTCATATAGACCCGTAGAGATGGAGTATCGCGAGAAGTTATTGCATGAAAATATTAAACAAAACTAAACAATCTGTTTCATGACACAAACGTCTAAACTACAATAGTTCTCTATGAAGAAGCTCCAAAGACCACTTTCATATCCACCGTTTTCCAGGTTCTGTGAGGGTGATTGTCTTTAGGTGCTACTTATACACCAGCGTTTAGCTGCCGCTGGCTTCCGCGGCATGTCCGCTATTGATCAATTTCGAAATCTGACCAATCGCAGACGTCCCGCGAAACCCAGCGGCAGCGAAACGCCGATGTATAACTAGGACCTTATGCCGGTAGGTAGTCAGACGCGACGGCCGTCGCTGCGAGCAGCGACTGAAACACCGGCATTGGGCGACAAAGTGCGAAGAGACGCGCAAAAACGTAAAGTGACGCCGTTGTTTTCCCACCCTTATGAAGTTTTGGTACCTTAAGACAACCACCCATATTACAACTTCTAGGCCCGCAATTTTGGAACACTAGCAATTTCTAGAATGTTCAGTGGACTCACCCAAATCACAGTCAGTGGGTGAACATAGCTTGAATCATTGCAAAATTGATTAGAGATACAACATTGGAAATTCAACTCTCAACTTTTTTTATAACGGAGAGCACAAACTCATGGTCCGCCACTGGTCCTCTAGCGGCCCTTGGCTGTGTAATCGACGCGTTCTCGGCCAACTCATTAGCGATCGATACGCCACTGCCGCCACTCGTCCACCCACCTCGCCACTTAAACGGTCCACCTCGTGAGTTTTGAGTGGCGGCAGTAACGTATCGATCGCTCACCTAGCTGCCGACGCATGCCGGGGTGGCCGATAACGCGTCGATCACCGTACTAAAGGGCCGGCAGAGAGCCACTGCCGGACAATGAATTTGTGAACTCCCATATAAACAGAGTATACCCACAATCGCGGACCTAGAGGTCAACATATGGAAAATGGAGGATATAAACGAATCGTGTCGTGTTGATTATAGAGTTACTATGTAACACTTTGCCTTAATCTAGGGGCAACAACGCTAGCGCATTTTGGCACCAGTAATAATATTATTAGCTCCAGAGACCGTTCCTCCAAGCCTTTCCGAGACTTCAGACCAGAAATCGATTTGATTATCTCATCGCCTGTAGGTAATAAACGGTTGCTCTTGCTCTGAGTACTCATCACTGCACATTGACGGGTAGTTACGAGCATGCGGATAGCCAACCTGAAAACAGAAAAAAATAGGATGTCTTGGAAAAAATATACATGTGAACAAGCAAATAAGATAAAACACAAACTTTTTACTGTTCAAACGCATTTCGATTGAGATAAGATTTTTCAGTGGAAGGACATACTGGGGGATAGTTAGGGAAGTTCCCCTACATAGCCTACTGAAATTGCTATGTTGTCCCTATAAAAGGCAACGTGCAAGCTGGAAATCACTTTCAAAATTTTTGCGTACAATCAAACAATTCGAGTTAGCTGACATCACCCCAAGAAACTTGAAGCCCTGTAAATGTGCCCCTTAAAAGTTATGGCCACCTGGGAACTGCTGTGGCGTCGATCATCTAGTACATTTGGACAGATCATCTAGCACTTTTTCAAAGAATGTTGATGCCACCGTCAAATAACATGAAAAACAAGGATGGTCCGAACTCCATATGTAGGAAAACTTCAGCAAGGGCAGTGGCCAAGTCTCCAGACACAGGAAAACTTTAAAAGCGATTTCGGAGTGAAATTCAAATTCATTTTCTTAGTGTATCATGCTGGTTTTTCATTACAAATGAAAGCTTTTCAAGGCTTATTTTGACATTTTCGTTCACTAAGGAGGCCAAGTTATACAAAAACATGAAAAAATAATATATGGTCTCCTGCGCGTACGACGCCTATAATACCTGCCATCGAAACTCTCATTCAAACAAGTTTCTAGCTGTCCATGTAAGCGACTATTCTTCCAGGACGCTTCGGAACAGTGAAAACGATAGACGCGCTGTCGGTGAAAATCTCCACCTACTAGCATGGTCTAGTGGATACAGCTACTGTCTGTCAGTCAAAGGATCTAGTTGCTATCCCAACCGCGGATTGCAGGGGTAAAAAAAACAAAAAAACCTAAGTACATACCACATCGCATCGTGAAATTTCGGAGGGCAATCATAAGGTTTTAACAACCCTAGATAACAACCCAGTCCCTGGATGAACACTGAGCCAAATCTGAAGCGCTGATCTAATGCAGTGTACCAACCACCTACTGTGTGCGATAACTCTGAGAAAATTAGCCGCCTCTGTGCCGGGAAAGTACCGCGACCCTCGACTGTGCCGCGATAATTCCGCGATAGTAGCGCAGCGGTTTCGTGATCGGACAGATTCCTGGTTGCCGTGTCTTGAGCTTTGACATCGCCGCGATAGTAGCGCACCGGCTCCGCGTTGAAACGGCGCCGGCTCAGCAAGAATGCAGCAGCGAACCCGCGTGGAGTACGATGTACTGTCCTGGGGCGGCATGCATGAACGCAGCGAACGGTGTCAGGGAGCCGCTCCGCGAGCCATGCGCGCAGCGTCGAGCAACGGGCGGCCCTGAAAGATCAGAGGGCACTGGGCTGGCAATACACGCCACGAAATTCGGGGCCGCCCTCGTTGTTCGACAAAGCTGCGCCGCATGGCATGCGGAGCGGCTCCCCGACACCGTTCGCTGCGTGTCGCCATGCATGCCGCCCGTGGTGTGGTAAAACCAAAGAGAATTGTCGCTTGGGTTTTTTTAATCGTGCATACCCTAGTTCGAGGTAAAATCCGTATTTCCTTGGGCACAAAAACGGCGGTGACCTCTGTCCGCCAGAGGGCGTTAGAACGGCAGGTGCGTGTTTTTAGTCTTAGGCCCCCCAAGTTATATTATAATTCTTGAATAACTTAAAGGCAGTGTTCACGATGAAAATCGTTTTTCTGTTTTCCGCCTATCTTCAAGACGGCCCCATGCTCAGTCCAACGGTGTTTCTCAAATCATACAAGACCTTCCTGTGAACGCAGGTATGGTCCTCAAAGATTGAGCTATGTGGAAACATGGTGGACAGAGTTGTCCGGGAGGCTTCGTAAATTCCGTCTTTTGAAGCCGATCTATGCGAGCTGGGGAAAATTCCTGGAGGTAAAGAGAGAGCTTGAGAATGAAGGGAAGAACGGGGCTAATGATTGAAAATCATCGCTCATCTCACTTGATCTTGAGCATTCATTTGTTCACGTTGATGGGCCTGTAATGCGCTTTTTGGGGTTTTCTAATGCGCTCGAAAATGCAACTTTCGGGCTCTTTGCAGGGCTCTTCCTGGCAACCGTTTTCATGCGTTCTTTCGACGTTAACGTTACAGGGAGTGTCCCCTCCACTACCCAAATCCTAGTGGAATTTTTGAAAACTTTTTCATCGTGAACACTGCCTTTAATATGAGATACTCTCCCGGAGCCGCTTCGGTGCCTAGAGGCTCAGGTAATGGCACTATCGGGCGGAATCGCAGCGGCAATTCCTCTCCACAGAAAACCCAACGAGAATTTTTCGGGAAACAAAGGCTGTATTAGCCGGTGTTGCCCCCATAAAATTGAAAATCGGAGACTTATGCCTTTTCTTTCTCAAAGTGCTGCAATGGACACCCAAAAAACAGGTCTGAATATAAACCTAGGCAGTCGATATGGTGAGGAAGCACAGTGTTTCTGACAAATCACGTGTACGGGTCCAACCATTTCCCTACTTTCTAGGAATCTCTATCCACGGTTAGATAGCTCTCACCTCCAGAGTGCGATAATTTCCCAGAGTTAGCCGATGTAAACAGGAATTGCCTTAATCGGTCGGTGCACAGTTGGATTTTGAGACCAGTAGGGTTGCAGGTGACTGATACTCGTGTAAACACTATTGGACATCTCATCCAAACCTTTAATGCGACACAGTTTACGCGTAAGGCTTATAGGGGCGAATATGGCATGACAACTAACAATGGGCGTACAATTTCAAACAAGACAAAAGGGTTTCCCAGAATATTATTTATGTGAGAAGATAAATTAACTACCCTGAAAGGGGAATGACATTACCTCGCTGTGCTCTGTGAGCATTGTTGCGGATCTAGTGTAGCGATGCCCATGGGGGATACTTCTGATGGAACATCGAATTGTTCAGAAATGATTGGAGACCTGAAAAAGTTAACAACTGAACAATAATTTATTGGTTCTTTTTGGATATGTGTGAGAGGAATTTCGCAACTGCTACCTCTGTCTTTTTCAATAGTGTATTCTTCTGCACGTGAACTGGATGCAAACTATCCGAATCACTCAGCTGGCGCAATCGGAGGTGTGAATTCGAGGTGGAGGAGGTGGCTTTGCTCGTTGAGGCACTTTGGTGACGAGGGCTGAAAATTTTAACTTTCAATACACCGGAGCCGACCAACAATTCTGCACCGACTGGTAAAGGCATCATGTATCTGTAAGCTATGCAATTGACGGCAAGGTAATAAGAGAGAGTTATGTAAAGAGCAAACGATATCTTTTTAACTTCATAGTTTGACGTTAGCAAATCGGTCGAGAAAAAGCTATCAATGAAAACTGTATATGGAACAAACCTTCTTGGTTACAAAGCGCAGCCATAAGCAATAGCTCCTAATGACTAGACCAACGCAGAAACAATAGATATTGGAATGACGAAGTACCAAAAATTGTCTATGCTAACACCACTTGAGCCGAAATCGTAAGCTACAAACGAATGACTGATTTTGTGGAGTGCCATGAAAAGGATATACGAGATCATGTATGAAGAATCACCAGGAACAACATTCAGCTGAGCAGCTTTGTAGACGATATGTCCTTGTGTGCTAGTGACAACGTGCAGATATATCTACCTGTGTGTGTTCCTTCGTTACACTGGGCAGATAAAAATCATTGAGCAGTATTTGTGTTTGAGATTCTGAAGTGACATCTCGAAGGGATTACCATTGGAATAGAACCAGGCGATTTTGTGTATAGATAAATTCCTGTTCCCTCACGAGACACATGTGATTCAACCTGTGTTTGTTCGAGTACGAGCAGATGCATACCGTTAGCGAGAATAATACACCACCTGTCGCAAAGTTTGGATCGCGACGGCGTATCGCTACGTGGATCAGTCAACCTCTTTGAGCCACTGGAAAAAATACAACTGAATGAAAAAATACCCCAATACAGCAAGTTCACTCCCAAGTTTCAATTGGAGCAGATACACAGACTCATTGAATTTACTACAAAATTGATCAAAGAGTAATTTCGCGCAAATTGTCTGAAACAGAACTGTGAAAATGCGGAATTCTCGTCGCTCACATGCGCGCTGGTGCGGAGCGGAGGTTACAAGACGGCGAGAGAGCAAAGGAGCAGACGGAAAGGCTGCGCCACGTACGCCATGAATCATAGGAAAACTTCTTATTTTTACAGAAGATATAAATTATAAAATGGTATTGCGTGTTATTCTTCCAGCCAAAATGTGTGTGATAGGGCATTCAAAAACAGCAGAACCGTATATTTTGTTTTGATCCGAAGATTCTCCAAATTTTACACTGAAATTGAGTAAAAATTTTGGGTACTTGAGATACAGTTCCGGTGGGTGAGAGCTAGGGAAAACTCAAGCATTTAACCAAAAATCAGTGCTGTAGATTTTCGTGAATTTTTCTGGTATGGAATCCGGAAAGAAAAACCTGAGTTCTGCTGAATGTGGAAAAGAACCTGCGCAAACAGGATGGTATATGAGAAATGGCTTGAAGCCGGCGCGTCCGAAAACTCTAGTAAATTCCTTTTCTGAAAAGAAAACAAGTATATACAGCAAACTTCTGTAACACACTAGATAGGTTCTTGTGCGCTTTTTCTGAATTCTGCACATTGAAATTTACTGAATCTCGATGAAATGTTAAAGACCAGATTCTCAAAGGAAATTCTTCTGCCTCTACAAGATAGTATAGTTGTTTTTTAAAAAACTACATCAGACTTTCAGACCGATAAGGTGAATGGACAGATAGAATCCCTACTATGTTGGCCCAACCAATCAACTGCGAAAATCCAATCTGGAAAAGTGAAATCTACTATTCTTGTAGGGCGAAAATCCTCTTTCAACTGACCTAAAACATGATGTCACTCAGTCTTACACTTTTGCTTAGGGAAGTAATTTTGTGTTTTGAAATATCAGCATTGACTACATAAAATAGCACTACATTTGACAACAATTTGACCAATTACAAGCACAGGTGAAAGCAATATGAGAAAACAGCGTGGAGAAATGAAGTTCCAATGACAACAAACTGTCTTCGAATTTTTCCCAAAAAATTGAACTTCTGAGGTTCATTGAAACAAAAATGTCGAAAAAACAGCTAAACACAAGCCATCAATAAGGCTTTATACGATTCTAAAACATGGATGTGCTGAGCCCGCCCTGCCCAGCGCTTGCACAGTGTGACCAACGAGAGAAGTGGGCGGGGGCAAGGATACACCGCATTCCGGGAGTTTTTGGGTCGTACATATGGCTACTCATGACTCGTTTTAACCGTGTCTTTTCTTCCAAATGAACCCAGGCGTTTTAATCTTTTTGGTAAAATTCTGAAGACCACAATTTTGATCTAGATTACTGTTTTAAACGCGTCAACAGAAGCCCACAGCTATGGAAGCTTTTGCAGACCAAAACCCACCTTTATGAGTGGATCTTTGCGTGGACTTTTGCTTTGCACAAACAATTGTGCTGTGTGATTCCGACTTTGACTGTTGTGTTGTACGGCTGGTCAATAATTGGCTCCATTTAACATTTGATCCTACAATCCAGACGTTTTTTTTTCAACTTAAATGGACGACTTTATAGTAATTCAATTATACAACACCTTCGATCCATCGTCGTCCTCAACCGCTTGCCATCGTCAAAGAAATCGCTAACAGTTCACTTTTAAAGACGTTTTCCTCTATGGAACTCAAGACGATTCTCAAGAACACATCGATATTCTCCAGAATCACTCAAGATCTCACAGGATCCACAACGAAGGAGGCAATGATGGGACGGATGCATCTGAAGCTAATTTATGAGCGCGTGAATTACATACATTCAGTGGAGAATCGCCCTTCACTTCAATAACGTTTCACCTGTTGTTAGTCCGTATATTGTCCTTAAATTACCATCGAATTTCTGGTAGCGGATTTCCTGAGCGGGACAGCGTAATTCCATTCGACCTCCACGGTTAATTTTGGCATGGAGAGGACCAATCGAGGTTCGCGTCGACACTATGCTGGAGCAGACGCCAGAATGGCAGAAAACTGCACTTTACTAAAAACGTTCAGTACGGGAAAACCACATATCAGAGCCTAAACATTGTTTTCATTCCGTGGAAATTATTTACCAGCCACAACAAACACCATCACTTGTGTTCGCAAGTATTATGGCATCCTTGAGCGAAATGGAATCCCCAGATGGATCTGGAATTTTTTGGAAAAAAGATGAAACCGAAAAGGGATCGCATTGTCTTCATAC
>JAPDOI010001860.1:0-131264 GCA_029168955.1 Aplectana chamaeleonis | reverse complement strand
CACACTCGTACTGGTGTCCTGCACACTTTCTATGACGTCCCGCACACTCCCCTAAAGTCCTGCACACTCCTGATGTCCTGCGCACTTTCTATGACGTCCTGCACACTCCACTGATGTCCTGCGCACTTTCTATGACGTCCTGCACACTCCCATTAAAGTCCTGCACACTCCCACTGATGTCCTGCGCACTTTCTATGACGTCCTGCACACTCCCATTAAAGTCCTGCACACTCCCACTGATGTCCTGCGCACTTTCTATGACGTCCTGCACACTCCCATTAAAGTCCTGCACACTCCCACTGATGTCCTGCACACTCCCACTGATGTCCTGCGCACTTTCTATCACGTTCTGCACGCTCCCACTAACGTCCTGCACACTCATACTGGCGTCCTGCACATTCTATGACGTCCTGCACGCTCCCCTAAAGTCCTGCACACTCCCACTGATGTCCTGCACACTTTCTGTGGTGTCCTGCACACTCCCGTTGATGTCCTGCGCACTTTCTATGACGTCCCTGCACACTCCCTACTGAGTCCTGCGCACTTTCCATGACGTCCTGCACACTCTCTGTGGTGTCCTGCACACTCCCACTGATGTCCTGCGCACTTTCTATGACGTCCTGCACACTCTGTGTTGTCCTGCACACTCCCACTGATGTCCTGCACTCCCACTGATGTCTTGCGCACTTTCTATGACGTCCTGCACTCTCTGTGGTGTCCTGCACACTCCCACTGGTGTCCTGCACACTTTCTATCACGTTCTGCACGCTCCCACTAACGTCCTGCACACTCATACTGGTGTCCTGCACACTTTCTATGACGTCCTGCACACTCCCCTAAAGTCCTGCACACTTCCACTGATGTCCTGCGCACTTTCTGTGACGTCCCTGCACTCCCACTGATGTCCTGCACACTTTCTGTGGTGTCCTGCACACCCCCCGTTGATGTCCTGCGCACTTCTATGACGTCCTGCACACTCCCCTACACTCCTGCACACTCCCACTGATGTCCTGCGCACTTTCTGTGACGTCCTGCACACTCCCACTGATGTCCTGCACACTTTCTGTGGTGTCCTGCACACCCCCGTTGATGTCCTGCGCACTTTCTATGACGTCCTGCACACTCCCCTACAGTCCTGCACACTCCCACTGATGTCCTGCGCACTTTCTGTGACGTCCTGCACACTCCCACTGATGTCCTGCACACTTTCTGTGGTGTCCTGCACACCCCCGTTGATGTCCTGCGCACTTTCTATGACGTCCTGCACTCCCCTAAAGTCCTGCACACTTCCACTGATGTCCTGCGCACGTTCTGTGACGTCCTGCACACTCCCACTGATGTCCTGCACACTTTCTGTGGTGTCCTGCACACCCCCGTTGATGTCCTGCGCACTTTCTATGACGTCCTACACACTCCCCTACAGTCCTGCACACTCCCACTGATGTCTTGCACACTTTCTATGACGTCCTGCACACTCTCTGTGGTGTCCTGTACACTCCCACTGATGTCCTGCGCACTTTCTATGACGTCCTGCACACTCCCACTGGTTTCCTGCACACTTGCTATCACGTCCTGCACACTCCCACTGAAGTCCTGCACTCCCGCCTATACACAATACTCTACGCGAGCTTAACAAAACTATGCTGCTCATTTCTCTAGGATGACGCTATTGCGACAAGAATCATCTCAACCATTCTTCTCGCAAATCTTCAAGCTGCGAAAAAAGTCGCTGAGAAAATTTCGAGGAATTCGAAAAAACAACTGTGAGCGACATTCATCGCTGCAATCCGCGTCAAAAATCGCAGCTTGAATTCGCGTTTTTTTTTCGCCAGCGATAAAATTCGCGATACTCTGGTATGCTTAACCATTGCAGATCTGCGATTTTTTTCGCAGTTTTCGAAGTATGAAAGGGGGGTAACATACGGTAGTTTGTTAGTGGTATCACTCATTTTTCTGAAACAGCTGTGATGGATCGGTGAGTCTGTGTTTTCACCGATATGACTACAACTGTGGAGTTTTTGAGAGTTCTGCGAGTCTCGAGAGTCGGAGAAGTCTTGAAAGATTTGCGAGGACTTCATTTTTTATGTGCATATTCCATTAGCTGGCAGGACCTGCACAAACCAAAAGAAAAAATAAGATGCTGTTTTTCGCGCGCACGCTGCCTTCTAAGGCAACGTAGACGTATTCTTCTCTTAACATCTTTAGCGACTATCTGAGCTCTTTGGTAAACAGAAATGGCGAAAAGGCCCTTGGGGAACTCTAACTTGTAGAGAAAGGCAGAGTTTGATGTAGTGGCAACGGCGTTGGAAATCGCGCTGTTTCGACTTTTTGAGCTGTTGCGCTCAATTGCAAGCAGTTCTTTTAGCATGGCCTAAAGCATACTTCCCACAGAGAGCGACACGACATAGTTTGTCAGTATCGATCGGAGAACGATATCGCTGATATAATATACGCTGTCGCGCGTTGCGGTAGGCACGCACCAGGCTTATAGCCCCTTATTTGGAGTGACGTTTATTCTCGACGAACACGTGCGTGTGTGAGAATATGCTGGATGGCCGGCTTTACGGGAGAATGTCTTACATCATACCTACTATACATTGGATCCGACTCACTCATTTTCGGATATCCATCCGAATGAACCGAAATTTTCATGATTCAAAATCCGATTCACCGAAAAAACGTCAAAATCCGAATGATCCAAAATCCGAATCACCGAAAAAGTGTCAAAATCCGAATGATCCAGAATCCGATTCACCGAAAAAACGCCAAAATCCGTTTGATTCAAAATCTGAATCACCGAAATGTGCCATTAGTCGGATAATGATTCGGATACCGAATATCCGAAAAATGTCATGATTCGGATCGGATAATGAGTCGGATCATGGTAGATTCGGCATGTCCTGTGACTCAAACAAGCGCATCTTATGTCACGACTCGACATTTCATTCTACAGTAGCCGTACAGGTGCGTAGTTACCCTCTATAAAAGATTACATGAGAACTGGTCCGCGCCTCGATTTCGTAAACCCTGATACCTGGAATTAAACTCGAATAGAAAATCCGACTTTGCGTGGAAGTTTCACTTCTTGAGGCTCTAAACTATCCTGATTTCGGAAGGGGAGGGAAACCCCGGGTTGGTGCGAAGTTTTTTGTGGGTGAAAGATTAGGCGCAGACCAGTTCTCCGGCAACGTCTATAAAACGTCGTAATTCACATCATTCGAGGCGCGAGACGCCTTGGCCTCCGTGTGCCCTACGCTCTCTCACTGTCTTTCACCTCCGATCCACACCAGCACGCGTAGGAACCAAGTGAATTTCGCTTGGCATTGATTCTCTTGGTTCGAGTTGTCTGTGCGATTATAGGGCCTTTCAGAGTAGCGCCGCTGCGAAATTTGTGACGTCGCCCTCCAGAGCGAGAGAAAGTGGGCGTGACCATGACTGGTCGCCATATCATATTTCTGTCTCTGCGTCTCTTACCTCTACGCCGCCGTTTGTTCGATTGGAGAAAACAGTGAAATAGGGGAAATAATTATTTTTATAGAGAGTTTATGAACAGGTAGTAACAAAGTAACATCAACAAATAGAAAAAAACTAAGGCGGGACGGCAGAGACAAAAATAGTCCAAATCATTCTCACCGCGCGACGTTGCTGCCGTCGCTGCTAGCTCACGCACTCTGAAAGCGCGGTCGCCTCCCTCGCGCGGCACAGTTTTCGCTGCGTAGCACCCCTCACCCCACATCACTCACACCGTCACCGCGACAGCGAGTTTTGCTGCGACGCCACTCTGAAAGGCTCTTAAGGGTATGGTATACTTTGCCGCTGTCACGACCGACATGTATGCAATCTAGCACTGCGGGACCTGCATCGTAACAACTGCATCGGTCGTCGTAGGCACCAGGGCTGTGCGTTAATAACGTTAACGTGTTAACGCATTAACGGGTTAACGCGGTTTTTTTTCAAAAATTAACGATTAACGGTTAACGAAAAAGTCCCGGAATCACGTTAATTTTTATTTCGTTAATGTTCCATCCATCTATGCTTTTTTGCATGTCAGGATTCCTATTCTTGAAGAGTATTCGTTTATTGTTCTGGCTGATAGTATTAATAATCCATGAAGACGATTTCCAAGTTTGGAGTGTACGGACTGCGGTGTTTGGTATGAAACGTGTTTCATGTTTTTTTGGGACGTCTGGTTATTTTTCAATTTTCGTGGTGGTCAGGTAATGTTTTCAAAATTGTTAACGAAATGCAAAATTAACGTGTTAACGCATCAACGGATTAACGCGGTTTTTTTTTCAAAATTTAACGATTAACGGTTAACGAAAGAAAAAAATTTCATTAACGCACACCCCTGGTAGGCACCATTGTCGCGCGTCTGTCGCAGAGACGTGACGCGGAGGGCCGACATACTGCGAATGGGCTGAAGCCTGTCGCTGCCACTGTCCCTGTAGCGGCCGGGAAGCTTGAAACACACTGGCGATAGCGACAGGTTAAAAAGGTAAAGCTCCGCGACCGGGCGGTCGCCTGTCGCTGTGTAGAGTGACGCGACAGTGTGTCGCAAAATATATAATACCCCTTTATGGCGCATTGAGGGTCTGATTGCCTACCAAAAAACCATGTGTATTGATCGAACGGGCAATTACACTTTTTTAAGTGGATGGGATTAGACAGTCTCGACTTCGGGTTATATTTACGAGTCAGTCTGGTATTTACGATTACTCTACCACCAGAGTATCTGTGCTGCCATTACCTCACGCATTTGAACATTTCTTAGACTATTATGCTTTAACATTACTCACTTTGAAGAGATTGTCAGAAAGGTGATCACATCTGCTTGGTTTGCAAGTTTCAAATCTCGCGATAAAGATGATTATCAATGAGTTCGTTTATTATCACATCACAAAGGTATAAAATCTTTTTTGAGGATCTTTTTTTCACCAGACTATCAATTTTCGATAAATTTTTTGAATTATACCATCTTGTATCCGACCGGATGATTCGATACTGGATTCCGACTCATCGAAAAAAGGTTTAAAAAGTCCGAGAGTGATCAATCCAAAATCCGAATCACCGAAAAAACGTAATTTTCGGATTGATCCGAGATCCGACTATGCGTTTCGCCTCCCTATCCGATTGACTCGGATTATCATATCTGATCTTGCTATTTTGACCCATCTATCCGTTTCGAGTCGGATATCCGCGACCTTTTGATTTTTGAGTTATCCGAAATCCGAGTATACGAATTTTTTTGATTCGATCCAATGTATAATACCTACATCCGCTATCTGCAAAGACCGCATGTACTATTGCGGGGGTTATGTTAGGTTAGGGGCATAAGGGGTACAAAAATAACGGAAATGATGCGATCACCATTTTCAGAAACTTATCAGTCTTCTGCCAGTTCGAAGTCTTCGGTAGGTAAGTTGTTGAATATCATGAACATCAACAGTCGCAACTCGAGCAATGCTGATTAGTAAATATCTGAAATGTTGATTCGACCTGAAGATCGTTCTCTCCCAGTTTGTCACCAGTACCTTATTTCGAGCTTGATTGACAACATCTCCATAACACAAAGAGTGATTGATTTACCAAGGGAATAACCGTGAGCGGAACTTCCCTTCCCCCCCCCCCAATCAACTGTCTCAAACGTCTCTCGTTGTGATAAATTCGAGGGAAGAACGGTGAGACGTCCCCCTCGGAATGGATCTCACCGTTCTCCTTGACTGAGTGATAAGGATTAGATCAGGTCTATTATCCTCGGGAACTTTCCCACCAATGTGTGAGCACCTACCGGCATTCCGAACGGAGGTCAAATGTGTGGCATTCCTCCAGAGGGAACGGTTAACGCAGAGATCCCTAACCTTCTATCCATTATTAATCATCGTTTAATGACGCACTATTTATTTAGATTCACTGTTCACTGCGAAACACGGACAGAATTCACTGTTTTCAGAGTGAAGTCGACAAGAAAAAAGCTGTCGCAGAAAGCTCTCACCGTTTCCTCGCAGTGGAACTCGCCGCGAAAAGATGTTTCGTGTCTAGGGCGTTTAGGCCGAACGAGCTGGAGCCCAGACAGGGCAGAAAAGAGGATGAAAAACCAATAACACGTTGAGAATTAACGCTATTTTACAATTTTCAGTTTCAGAAGTTATTTCTGCCATATCTGAGGCTTTTCACGCCTAAGTTTTATTTGATAATCTTCCTTCATGCAAACTAGAAGAAAAAGCCTACTTCGCGTCTTCGCCCGATTTCGGCCTAAACGTCGGCCACCCGGATGTTTTCAATCTTTTCTGTAGTTGCTAGCTTTCTCCCTTTGAAATACTCATATGTGCGTTTTGTCTTAAAATCTGAATTTCAATTTAAGCCTTTTTAAAGCCTTCCCTCCTTTTTTTCGATTCTCATCTACGGTGTCTTCTGAATTCTTGGGAAAACTCAATTGTATGGTTTTCTACATTCTGAGTAACCTTCCGCATTCCTTTGTCATGACTTGTGTTCTTTTCGTTCTATCTGGCTTCTCCTCTCTCTAGTACTACCTTCTTTCTTGCCTCTTATTTCTCCACTTATTTATTTGGATCGTCTTCATTCCCCCATTATCCTTCCTTTACTGTGGTGCGCGCGAAGCGCGCACCTGATTTGGAGAGGGATTGCCTCTGCGCACAACCCTCATTCCTGAATCTTGGTTCGGGAGCAGGGATGTGCGGCAAACGATTTTGAGAAATCGGCAAACGGAAATCGACAAAATTTGTCGAAAAATGGCCGGCAAACGGCAAATTCAAAAAAATCTTTCACAAAAACGATATAAATGTTCTAAAAGCACCACTAAAAATGGTTTTTCAATACCACAAGACGTTGAACCTCTTTTGTTGGTACGATACCTGGTATAATAAACAGCACCGGAATGAGCATTCTATTGAGCACTGGTGATAGGAATGCTGTGGTGAAAGGATAGTAATTCTTCGAGGTTCTCTAATGTCAACCTTTTTCGGAATATGTAGTAGTCATTCAACTGCTTAGTGTTTCGAATTTCTCGCACAAAGCTCAGAGTATCGCGCAATCCAAGTTAAGAGGGTGAGCTTTCAAAAATCGTCTAAAAATAAAGAGGTCAATGTGGCCCTACTTTAGGTGATCATTTTCTAAAGAGCGTGGTAGCCACGCCGCTTCTCTGGTAGAAATTGCCGCTGCGGCTCCGCGATAAAACCATACCGGCTCCTACAGAAACCACAGCGGCTCCACGAAAGTGCCGCTGCGGCACCGCGATCGGTGGCTGCGCCTTCACAAAAATAGAACTGACTGAGAGTAAGTCATATGAAATTAATAATGAGTCACAGTACAACTGGGCGGGCCTGCGAACGAAAATGCGCACCTACGATGGTTAAGTCCTAGGTCTGATGGGCACAATGGTATCACCGTTACTGCGGGCAAAAATATACGAGACGTGGGTAATCAAACTTGGGTGATTAGACCGGCGACACCACACAAGACAGTGCATCGTAATCGACTCGGGTTCGCTGATGCATCCTCGCGGAGCCGGTGCGGTTCTAACCCGGAACCGCTGCGGTACTATCGAGCCAATGTTGTGACGTTGCTGAGCCTCAAGGCACTGCAGCACAATCGTGTCGACACAGTGATGAACGCGGAGCCGCTGCGGTACTACCGCGGAACTGTGGCGGCACAGTTAAGGGTCGCGATACTTTCCGGCACTGCTGCGGCGAACTTTCTCAGAGTTCGCGGCGTAATCGTTGGCATGCCTCACGTTGTTTACTATTCGGCCGGAATTCAGATAACAGATATAGACGTCGAGAAATACAACTAAAACGCAGGCTTTCAAACAGTCTTGGAAACGTTCCTAAGAAGCTGCTCCATCTTCGACATCTCTCCCCCTCCGACCTTTTAAATTTCTTCTGAACTGCGCGCCAACAACTCAAATACTAATATATGCTATCGGGTAGTTTCCCAAGCTTTCCAAAAATACGACTCCTGAAAACCGCGGTTACCTCAAACCAACTCCTTCCCAAACTGTACGCCATCCCTTATTCCCGACTGATCATCCTCGTGCATCCAAATCTTGGACGAGTAGCGAATTTAATCAAAACGGATGTTCCGCACGAGGTGTACACCCTTCCCCACCCTTTAAACTGAACTTAAACTTTCCACATGTTTTTCAGCGCAATTGTGAGCATAATAGAAGTTGGCGAAGTGCATAGGTAAGCCCAGAAACTGCCAGTGAAGTCCAACATCCTCTACACGACGCTTTGAAGAATAGCTGAAAGAAATTGAGCCCTAAACCATTTGTGCCCTCTCCTGAAAATGTTCACGGTGTTAATTCTTGTCCCGATGAACCCTGCATTCATTGATCAAGCCTCAACAAGGGGAGGGGAGGGGGGAATTTCGGTTCTCTTCCAGACAAGAGGACCCACACGAGCATGACACTACAATACTAGCAATTGCTTTGACGTGCCCGCACGGTAGGTTACATCAACTGGTCTAAAGTTTTGAAGTACGTATAGCCTGTATACTTAGTATCCGAATCACTCCATTTCGGATATCCGACCGGATATCCGAGATTTGGATAATCCGATATCCGAAAATTTGAAAACACGCATTATCTGAATCGAACCAATATCCGGGAAATTTAAAATCGGCATTATCTGAATCGAACCATTATCCGAAGGGTCAAAAATTCGGATAAAATCGGATAAAACGGATAAAAATCGGATAAAAACCGGATAAAACGGATAAAATTTGCGTTAAATCGGATAAAATCGGATAAAACGGATAAAAATCGGATAAAAACCGGATAAAACGGATAAATTTTGCGTAAAATCGGATAAAACGGATGAAAATCGGTTCATTTTACGTTAAATGTAGGAAAGTGTGTGTGTGTGCGTGTGTGTGTGACGTGTGTATGTGCGATGATGTGTGTGTGTGTGTGACGTGTATGCGTGTGTGTGTGTGTGCGTGCTTGTGCGTGCGTGTGTGCGTGTGTGTGTGTGTGTATTATTATTGTGTGTGTGTGTGTGTGTGTATGTGTGTGTGTGTGTGTCATGTGTGTGTGTGTGGTGTGTGTGTGTGTGGTGTGTGTGTGGTGTGTGTGTGGTGTGTGTGTGTTGCCTGAGGTTTGTTCCGATAATATCCGAAATTTATCCGAAATTATCCGACGGATATCCGTATCCGAATAATTGGAAAAATGGCATTATCTGAATCGATCCAATATCCGAAAAATTGAAAAAACGCATTATCTGAATCGAACCAATATCCAGTAAATTTAAATTGGCATTATCCGAATCGATCCATTATCCGAGGAATTACCTTCGCATAACAAGTATAATAGCCTGTCTCTTCTTTCGAGGCGGTCACTACAACGCTTATCGGATTTCCATGCGCATCCTAATCGCGGCGTTTGTTGACTATTGCGCATTTTTTGAAGGAATTTGTCGAAAAATGAGAACAAAAACGGCAAACGACAATCGACAAAAATAGTTCGAAAACGGCTGGCAAACGGCAAGCGGCGAACGGCAATTGCCGCGCATCCCTGTTCGGGAGACATCTTTAAACAAGAAACTTTCCCAAAAGATAGAACAGTAAGAGTTCTCAGCATTGCCCAAATTTGAGTAAAATCCGCAAAGTGGGTCTCGAGATATCAAAAAAATTGCGAATTTTAAAATCTGTGTAACGTCGGCATTGATCCGGAGGAGACTTCGCTTTCACTGTTGAAAGTTGGCTCAAACACGGTGCCATATGCTATAACATAGGTGCACCGAGTTTGCGCCCACCTCAAATGGGGAACGCAAAGTCTCTCCCGGATCCGTGCCGATGTTATCTATGTGTGTGTGTGTGTGTGTGTGTGTGTGTGTGTGTGTGTGTGTGTGTGTGTGTGTGTGTGTGTGTGTGTGTGTGTGTGTGTGTGTGTGTGTGTGTGTGTGTGTGTGTGTGTGTGTGTGTGTGTGTGTGTGTGTGTGTGTGTGTGTGTGTGTGTGTGTGTGTGTGTGTGTGTGTGTGTGTGTGTGTGTGTGTGTGTGTGTGTGTGTGAAATTTTAATTTAGTGATAAGCAGTTCGGTTGGCCTTTTGAGAGAAGTGGGTGATAACGTGATAAGGCTTAACACAGCTCAAGAGATGTTGTGCCTCAAGTCTATCAGGGACCATATACTCCGTGGGCTGAACACAAACTGAAGTGCGTCAAGCGCTGTATAAGGTGATCGGGACGCACTTGGGAGTGCGCAGAGCGCCGTAAAAAGTGGACGGGACTCAAGTGGGTGTGCATAGAGCGTCGGAAAAGTGAACGGGACCGAACTGGGAGTGCGTAGGGCGCCTGAAAAAAAGTGGCCGGGACCCAAGTGGAAGTGCACATAGCGCCGGAAAAAGTGGTCGCGACCCAAGCGGGAGTGCACAGCGTGCCGGGAAAAGTGGGCGGGACCCAAGCGGGAGTGCGTAGAGCGCCGTAAAAAGTGGACGGGACTCAAGTAGGTAAGCATAGAGCGTCGGAAATGTGAACGGGACCGAACTGGGAGTGCGTAGGGCGCCTGAAAACAAGTGGTCGGGACCCATGTGGGAGTGCACATAGCGCCGGAAAAAGTGGTCGGGACCCAAGCGGGAGTGAACAGTGCGCCGAAAAAAAGTGATCTCTGGACTATAGTTGTACAATTTCGAAAAAAATGTCGAACGAACGAAAATTGAAATTTTTTCGTTCGAAATCTTTTCGAACGAACGAAAAATGAAAAAATTTCGTTCGAAACAATTTCGAACGAACGAATTTCGAAAAACTTTCGAAATTTCGGAGGTCGAACGAACGAAATTCGGAACTAATCGAAATTTCAATTTTTTTCGAAGTTTCGTATTTTTTTCGAAACTCGTCGAAAATTTCGAAATTTTTTTCGAAAAATCGGGTTTCGAACGAACGCAATTTGAAAAAAATTCGTTCGACGAAATTTTGAACGAACGAAAGTTGAAATATTTTCGTTCGAAAAAATTTCGAACGAACGAAATTTGAAAAAAATTCGTTCCACGAATTTTCGAACGAACGAAAAAATTTCGAAACATCTTTCGAAAATCTCTTTCGTGTGCAACTATACTCTGGACCCAAGCAGGAGTGCACAGAGAGCCGAAAAAAGTGGTCGGGACCCAAGTGGGAGTGCACAGCGCGCCGGGAAAAGTGGCCGGGACCCAAGCGGGAGTGCACAGAGCGCCGAGAAAAGTTGAAGGGACCCAACAGAAAGTGCATAGAGCGCCGGCAAATGTGAACGGGACTCAACAGAAAGTGCATAGAGCAACGGGAAAAATGTGCGGGACCCAACTGGGAGAGCGCTGGGCGCCGGGGAAAGTAGCGTGTGTTCAAGTGGGCAGAATGGCCATGAACAGCCTGTTTTATTCTTCCTATCTCTGAAGGAAACCTTCGTCAAAATGAAATGAAATTATCTGTTTTGCTTCGCTACGAGAGGTTTATGATTTGGCATAATAATATTTGCGAGACACTCGTTAAAAGAAGTGAAATACTTGGTGCAATTGATTTGTCATGAGATTTAACACGGAAGAAACACTAAAAGCTAGATGAAATGATGTACCACTACTGGGCTCAGTACAACTCGCGTGATTTGGCCTTTCGAAACCACACTCATTTTTCGATTTTTGGTAGCAAAACGCAAATCCAAATCAATGGTGCATCATTTCATCTAGCTTTTCGTGTTTCTTCCGTGTTAAATCTCACGACAAATCAATTGCACCGAGTATTTCACTTCTTTTAACGAGTTTCCCGCAAATATTATTATGCCAAATCATAAACATCTCGTAGCGAAGCAAAACAGTTAGTTAATTTGCCTTTGTTACTTGTTCCGTTTCTCTTGTTATCACTTCCCTTTGGTAACGCGGCTTCCAGGCACTTGCTTACCTAGCACTCGACGACAAGCAGACCTTTCCATATTAGCACCTGATCGGCCCTATCAACCTTCCCATTATCCGTCTTCATCCTCGTTTCCGCTGCTAATGGTTCCTGATTTTCACAGCGGACGAAAGCGCGCAACTCTACACATTTCAGACCTGGGCCCGAAGTAAACCCACGTCAGCATGATGTCTGAGCTGATAGGCGAACCGCAACGTGAGGGCACGCACGTTGAAATATAGCAGACGAGGCCATCAGACCGTTACCTGGTCTGATCGATGAATCAGGCTGATGATATTTTCCATCAGCTCTGAATTCATAACTCTATAAGCGCACCTCTACTTTCAATGCATTGGTGACCTTTACACCGTTCCCGTCGTATAAGTGTGGTTTGGATCCGAAGAGGTCGCGTCATAGCCTAACAATCGCCCTAGTCGCACCACATCTGCTCCTGATTTTTAATTCATCCCCGAATTCAAATGCGTTGTTGATTTCGTCTCTCGACTAGAGGAGAACTCGTATTCCACATGGACACACATTTGTTTATTAAAGTGGACACGGGAATGCAAATGAGGACAAATTGATTGCGCAAGATCAAGCGCAATGATACGCAACGCAAGAATCATGGACAATGACGTCGGTTCCCATGAGATGATAGAAGCAATACTTAACGAATGATTTCCAAAAATAACAACAACAACAATCAACAGTATATAGTAAACAATAGGTCAACAATGAAGCAAAAATGATAATTGCAGAGATGAAGAAAACGATGGATCTCCAAGAATATATTATAAAACAACTCAAGCACAGTGTTCACGATGTGAAAGTTTCCTGCTTTTTTTTTGCAGAAACGTAAGCCTTGGGTCTTTCTAAGGTGATAAGGAAGGAAGAAAGACGAACAAATTAAAGGAACAGGGTGAAAATCGCGTGAACCATCCGACTGAGGCGGCTAATCCGGTGGAACGCCCGACCCATTAAATCAGCCGGCCCACACCATGGAAGAGTTGTCCATCCAAAAAGACAATTGCGGAAGTTTAAATATAGTTGACTCCCAGGGATCCTGACATCCGAACATGCGCATTAAAACTTTCGTAATTCTGAGGAATTTTAGTAGGAGGAACATAAAAAAGCGACGCCTACCTAGCAAGGGAATGACCGGACCGGGTTGCCAGAACTATGTAACTAGAACCAGGAGAGAGTATTACCATTACACTGTAATGGTAACACTCTCGCTCGGAAAGCGATACGCATGACGCCGTTTTTCTGATCGACAGCCCCTCGTGTAGTAATGATAGCCCCATAGCTGCCCGGCTGGTAGTGGTCATGAGCCAAAAAATAAAGAGCCCTGTAGAAGTAATACCATTAGGGTCCCGGTCATAGTTGGTCGAAAAAACAGCCGCGACCGGTTCTGGCCACCCCGGTCGATATGCATGACAAGAATTTACGGTGGAGGTGGGAAAAAACACCCGGTGTGGTCGGCTGTGGGTGACGCGGTCAATATGTACGAAACATGCGGAATGATATCATGGGTATCATTCACATTTTACCCTATGTCATGAGCATATCGGTTGGGTCGGCCACAACGGGTATTTTTTTACCCCTCATTCATGTCTTCATGATTATCGACCGGGCTGTCATCGAACGGGTTACAGTCGATCGGCCAGCCATGAGCGAGGCCAAAGTGACATCTACCCAGGGTTGAGAAGGCCGTTGCGACCGGTGACCAAAATTTTACGACTCCCCTTTGTGAGCAAAATTTTCACGAACCCCCTCCCCTGGGATAGAGAAATGGTCGCGATGCAATACACGGCGCTATACATCCAACAATAGTCTAAAAATGCCATATTTCCGAGAAAGAAGGACTTAAGAATTCAAAACAGTGTCTCGAAATATTTAAGAAAATGATTTGACTTTAAAAAAATGTTGAAATGATGAAAAAAAAACTGAAAAATGCAGTGAAATTACTAAAATAGCTCCTGCCTCACTCTACCTTTCCGAGTGGTTTAGAGATGAACCATAATTTTCCGAACCCCCCAAAAACATCATTTTTTTGAAAAAAAAAATCCCAAATTTTTACGACCCTCCGTTGCGACCGGTCGCAAGTCTGCCCAACCCTGCAGCTACCTGCCATAGTCTTGAAAAAGACAACAAGCAGACCTTTGATTCGTGTTCTATGCCCCAAACTACTCCCCTGGACAAAGTCAGCTGTGGCCAGCCGTGACCGGCCCAGTCGACAAGTATGCAAAACATTGCACACCGAGGTGAAGAAAAACACCCGGTGTGGCCGACGCGGTGGATAGCTGCGCAATACGTATATGAAGGGGAGGGGGTGAAAAAAAAACGCCTGGTGGACGCCGGGTGCCAGCCGGTAATGAAACATTGCGTATCCCTAGGACGCTATCCACACACCTACCTCCATTTTTTTGCTATATTTCGCTGAACAAGTACACTCCTGTTGGCCATGTAACCATCGGCATAATTTCCGGCAGACTCACATGGCCACACCGGTTTTCACCTTCACATGCCTATCGACCGGTCTGGTCACAGCAGGCCATGGCGGGCTCCAGTCTGCCACGACAGGGGTTTTTCGCACCCTATTTTCAATCCTCCCCATACGTATCGACCGGGCTGGCTACGGCCAATCGACAAATCATGACCGGGACCTAGGGTTCTTTTGGGGCCCTGAACGCGAATATAAGATTCTTTTAGTGGTTTTCGGACGACTGTGGTAGGTTACGGTAAGCATAATGTCATTTACCTACAGTAGCCCATAGACCTCCACCAAGAAAATCCTGTGAAATTGTCCCCTTTGCTGCAAAAATATTTTGCCATGCTTTTTGAGACGAACAGTTGGCAGCTTGATTCATATGAGTTTATTGACAAAAATTGTCATGGGAGAAATGAGCGAATACTTCGAGAAGGAATACACGGTAAGAGAAATCAACGCCAATGCCAATTTCGCTTATACTTGAATGCACAACGCGTTTGGTCCAAATATTTTAGCAGGGTAGAGTCTCACGTCGTGCAGAAGAAATATAGATTTCCATTTATATTGCGGATACTGCAGCTCTTGCGTTCTGAGTTTTCCGCTTGGAAGACTGTAGGATCGATAAAGTGTCATACAAAGTGATTTTTTTGAAGAAAAATTTCGTTTCCGTGTTTTGCTCTTCTGAGTGGTTGTATTTCTTCCCCATGACGGTCATTACCGAGATCTGCCATAGAAATACCGCGCACTGTTGTTCTCAAAAGTCAAAAAACGTGGCAAAAATCTTTATAGCAGATGGGATCGATTCGGTAGTCTCCTGGCAGTAATCTGCGCCTTGGACCACTCGGCAAACTTAGTTCGGAGGTGTGGTTGAAGACACTGATAATACAGTGCTCGCCTTTTTCACCGTTTCGGCCTCATTTCATAATATGGCTCATGGAATTTTCCACCATTACTCGGGGAGCTAGTGGGACGTTCTTACGACGACCCGGAACGTAGTCTGTCAGAAAAACATAGGACCATGGGCAGTTCTGGCAGCCTGGTCTAGTCACTCCATTGCAAGAAGCCTAAAACGTGAAGTCATTTCCGACGTTCAAGATTTCACTGCACCAAATACACAGAAGCAGGCGGAGGGATAGAACTGAACGTCTCATGATTTTTTTTAACTACTATTTTTTACAATATGACACTTTTTCCTCGGAATAATGAGGGTTTCGAGGGCCTCTTCCGCTATTATACTCTACTTTTCGAACACCCTGCGTAATAACATTAAACAGTAAGATACGCGGAGGCTGCCTTTGAAAAACCAAAAATCTGCTCACATGTTACTAGGCTGGTTTGATTGATATAAGTCATAGAGAACAAACAAAACTTCTACATGAAAGAGGTGAATATTCCCGCAACACTACATCTTTTCTTCGACTCCGAACATAGTGAGATTTTCCATAACATAAAACATTACATACTTAGAAACAGTGCATTCATGATGAGCAGTGTTTTGAGGCCAAATCCTTAATTTCATTACTAAGGAGGGAAGAGTTGATAGCGGCTTAAAAACAAAATTTTTTAATTCGACCGAATGGTAAAACTCGCCGTTTTCTTCCCAAGGCGCTTGCCAAATGAGTGTTAAGGAAGGAATGTCACTGAGTGACCCGCCCTCGTGTTGAAACCCTAAAGCAGAACAGGGAGTTCTCATACCAGATTGAAGTTACTCCGAACTCTCAATATTTCGAACTCTGAAGAGGAGGTGATAAGCATTGAGCAATGAATAGAGGAGCAATCTGAAAAATAGGCGGAAGCGCATGACACGGCCCATCAAGTAATCGTATGGCGGCAGTTTTTGCGGCAGGCCGTAAAGCGGCTCCCGTACCCGTCGGTGACGCTGCTTCCACTGACGAAAGCTGCGCAAATGGCGTCTTTGTCGTTGAATTTGACGTCTCTCCGGAAGTTTTTGTGTTAGCTTGAGGACGGGCATAGAACAAACCCTAAAGAGATTAATATCTATGGTAGAATTCGATCAAAGAACATTAGCGCTGCGAAGAACGGGAAAAAGAGGGAAAATTGGAAACAAACGCGTCTTTCAACCACATTTCGATTCAGAGTCTTCCGCTTTGAATTTGGAAAAGAACAATGTTTAGCACGGAAACGATTCATTGCTGCCGAGATGTCGTACGTTCGTGCCGTGGCAGTGTGGAGGAAAGAAGATCGCCTTCGTGCAAACCGACGTCATCCCCTCCACGAAGAGGGTTTTTGTCATGGGAGAGGTGCTGGCCGGCCGCGTCTCTCCTTCGGATTCTCCTACTAAGGGATTCCTTTTTCGTACGTGGAAAGGAATCCTGGACCCGCTTAGAAGAAGGAGAAGTACCCATGTGCCACATGCGACGAAGACGTCACTTGGAATGGGACCAGCGTCCAATGCTTTGGATGCCAAAGGTGAGTGCACTTCTCTTGTTCGGGTCTCAGTTCTGTGAAGCATCATAACTCTTCTTTTCGTTGTGTTATATGCTCTTCACCTACTAACTCTGGTTCCTCCAACTCCAATCGCCCCCTTTCCATTGTACATATCAATCTCAACGGCCTTCGTACCAAGCTCTCTCAGCTCTCTCTCTCTTCGCACGTACTTACCATCCAGACGTGATCATGGTTCAAGAAACCAAGCTCTCTCCATCCCCTACCCGTCCTCGTCCTAATATCCCGGGCTATACTGCCTTCCATGCTCCAAGGTCAGCTCTTGGCGGAGAAGTTTCAACCTTTGTTTTATCTTCTCTCCCCTCCCACCTCATACCCAACACCCCCACGGATGGTACTCTCGAGTATCTTCCAATCCATCTCCCTCTAAAAGCACCTAATTCTCTCTTCAACATATATATTCCACCCACTACCTCATGCCCCTCATCTTACAATCCCACTCCACCTCTTAAGCAGCTTCACGACTGCTCCCTCACATCTACGGTTGTTTTCGCGGGCGATTTCAACGCTCACACTTTTTGCTCGTCTCTTGGCTCTGATGCTAGAGGAAACGACGTCGAAGAATGGGCAGATGCGTACGACGTGGTCATCTTAAACGATGATCAGCCCACTCGCCTCCCGGCCAACGGCCGATACTCCAGCCCAGACATTTCTCTAATCTCGTCCAACCTCTCTACCTCTTGCTCATGGTCCACCTCAACAACTCTGTCAAGTGACCATGTCCCTGTCTTCATCCATATCGATCTCTCCAATTCTCTCGCTCCCTATTCTGGTGTTCGTCAACATTCTTATCTTAATTTAGGCCGAGCAGACTGGAGCCTGTTCAGTGAAGTTGCGCTTCGCCTGTCGGCAAATTACCCGTGGAATGGCGACGTGCACCAGAAAGAGTGCCATTTATCTGACGCTATCCGCAGAGACATGAAAGCGGCTATTCCTGTCGGCCGCGTCAAGACTTTCTATCCAAATGTCACTAGGGAGATCCTAGATAAGATCAGGACAAGAGAAGAGATGCCAGGAGAGCGGTCAACCATCTGGACCCCGTCGTTGCTGAACTTGACGATGAGATCAAAAAGGATCTAGACAGGCACAAGAAAGAAGAGTGGGAAAAGTTCACAGGACAGTTGGATTTCAAGACAGACTGAGCAGCTACCTGGAAGGTTTTACGGAAGCTCTCGGGTAAGAGCTTGCCCGCTACCGTCTCCACAATCGAATTAGAGAACGGTGTATTCAAATCAGGAAAAGAAGCCGCTTATGCGCTCGGGAGAAGTTTTTTCATCACAAGTGCGAAGCGTGGTCCGCAGAATAGAGTGACTGTACGAGAGCTGTGACGCCTCCCGCTTATGAGCACGGCCGAAGCGTTCACTACGACGCAAGTCGAGCCCGCAGAATTGGAAAACAGCTAACGTCTTGCCGCTGCCCAAGCCTGGCAAGCCCCAAACTTCAGTCAAGGGATATCGCCCCATTAGTTTGCTGTCCTCTTTTGCTAAAGTAGCCGAAAAACTGATCGTAAAAGACCTTGCAGAGCATAATGACAACCAGGTGTTTCAGCACGGATTCAAAAAGCTGCATTCCACCACGACAGCTCTGCTGGAAATTACAAGCTTTGCCATCGATGGGTTCAATGCCGAGAAGCCACAGAGAACTGTGGCTGTTGCATTAGATCTCACAAAGGCATTTGACACAGTAAACCATGGAGTTCTGTCAAGCAACTTACTGGAATCATCAATACCGCCGTGGCAGAAACGCTGGATATCGGCATTCATCAAGGGCAGACGAGCCAGAGTTATGTTCCAGAACCATGTCTCCAATAGTATTCCTATAGCAGCTGGAGTTCCGCAGGGTGGTGTCCTATCGCCAGCCCTCTTCAGTCTGTACCTCGAGAATATGCCTGCGCCGCCCCAGGATATCAAGGTTTTCGCGTATGCTGATGACATTACTATCATGTGTCGGGATCGAAACATACAGGTGGCCGCCAATAAGATCAATGAGTATCTGATTGCACTGAAGATCTTTTTCGACGAGAAGATGCTGAAGATCTCTCCACTCCAGTCGTCAGTATCCGTTCTCACAACGGATCCTTCCGAGCACAGCGCTCATCCGGACGTAAAATGGGATGGAGACCGTCTACCTGCTGCGCGATTTCCAAAACTGCTCGGCCTTGTGCTCGATCCGTCGCTCAAGTTTCACAAAAATACCGAGCAGAAGCAGGCTGTCGTCAAAGCCAAGCTCAACGTACTCAGGGCCCTGGGCGGTACCTCATGGGGAAGCAGCAAGGAAACTATACTCACTACGTATAAGGCGATCCTCCAGCCCGCACTGGAGTACGCCGCACCGGTTTGGCAGCATATAGTCTCAGATTCCTCTTGGACGAAGATGCAACGAGTACAGAATGCCGCTCTTCGCATCGCCACCGGTTGTGCCAGGAGTTCCCCAGTCGAGCACCTGCATGCCGAAACACGTTTACTATAAGTTAAGGAGCACTGTCAGCTGCAAGCTCAACAATTCCGTATCAACATTATAAAACAACAAAACCATCCGTCATGGAGAGTGCTTAATCCCGTTAGAGAGAGAGCAAAAAGACAGCCATTTGCCGATGCTCCAAGCAAAGTCAACTTGCAGAGATGGCACGACTCACAGCAAGAACGACTCCGTCTTCTGCGCGAGGAGCATACCAAGTTCGTACGGTGTCATCTTGAGAAGGCGGCGGTGAATCCTATACAAGGAGAAGTACCGCCCCCAGTCTGCAAACCCGAGACTCAACTCGGAAGGGCTAGATGCACACTCGCATCGCTGCGCTGCGGTCACTCGACAATGCTCATGTCCTAGGTCAGCAAGATTGACAGCAGCAAATCTGATGTTTGTCCGGACTGCGGTAAAATCGGCCATGATACAGTACATCTATTCAACTGTCCGGTGAGACCTACCACGCTGACCACAATGGATCTATGGACGAATCCACTACTGGTCGCCCAGTTTCTCCGCCTATGACAAAACCCTCGATGTGGCTGCAAAGAAGAAGAAGAAGAAACGATTCATTCAAAATGGAAATTCCCAGCGAAATTCCAACAAACTATGTTGTAACCCTGAGGACACAAATTCATTCACAAATCCTTCCAGCGACCTTCAATGCATTCCACTAGCGAGAGCTTCTCTATCACCCACGGCTGCCGGAAGTCGAATGGGAAATACGGTTTGTTAGGACAAATATCCCCATCACAACCAGAGCACATAGAACCCAACAACACAGGACGTAATCGCTCGAATATACAGTACAGCAGGCAAAAGGATCGTCGTATCACCTCATTCCGTGCGATTCAGTCTTTCGCGTTAACATTTTTGCATTGTGAAAACAAAAAATAACCGATCTCAGATATTTTCATTAGCAGGATATCAGGACATTCGATAGCAGCGGACACTCCATGAAACTCACGGCCGGTCCGCGGCCGAAGACCGGATGATCCGTCACCGAAGCCGGTAATACGCAGCGGACCGTCCAGCTAGCGCCGCGGATCATCTGACAAGCGCGGTAAAAGCGCCGCCGATGGTCCGATGAATGCTTCGGGAATCGACGCGGATCGTCCTGCAGGCGTAGCGGACTGTCCGTATCAGCCATTTGCCGCCGCGGATGGGCCGTGAGTTTCACTGAGCACGAAGCTTTTTATGTGAGCGATCAGGGCTACCCGTCTGCCAATAATTCAGATGGCGTCCATTTCACCATTTTTCGGCCATTGCAAAAGTCAACTTTTTACACGGCTTGATAGCCACTAGGGCGTGCTTACGCTCGCTCTCACGCACGGTGGTCATTGTCCCGGTGCAGATTTTAGTTCTTTCCAAATTCCAAGTGGAACCTATTGAGTCATAGACAATTGACGCTTTCATCGCCAACTTTGCTAAAGTCTTGCCTTTTTCCTCGATGATCGCAATGGTAACGAAGGCGAGAGATTTAGATACCTTTTCGGTTCTGACGACAATGGATACGTGTGACTGACGATCGTTCACTGCAACAAGATCTGTGATTGGGGCCGCCACCGCGAATGAGTTTTTCAATGCAGCCGTTTCCACGTCGAACTCGATCACTGAACTTACTACGATTAATACTTTGCAAACATCCAAAGAATTTCAGATAAACGCCAAAGAGAATCTCAGTTGAATAGTTCCATTCAATTAAATTTTTCCTCTTCACAAACGAATTCTACAGAGCCACATTCCTATCACTAGATTCTCTACAGCAAAAGACGAACAATTAACGCAATTGATGAGGAAGATTCTTGTGCACCAATACTTCCAGCACTGATCAATATGATCACTTTTTCAGAACGAAAATTTGTCGCAAAGAATCGAGTCAGATACCTACCCATTTTGTCGGACCATGCAAACGCTCCAAAGTAATTCACGTTCACTACGAGCGGCTGCTCCACCACCCACAGGAATTCCAGCCTCATAGCAACATGCCTCCAACATCTTACTGATTTGTCCGTTGCACAAACCAGGTGGCCTTTACCATCAAATTCAACGGCACAAACTCGACCATCTGTTCTCAAGACTTCTACCTCACTCATCTAAAAAATCAACAACTTGATAGCCTTAGATCATTTCTAACAGAAGAGAGGGATTGCTAACGTCAGAAGTGTTCCAGACGACAACCACATCGGTACTGTTTGCGCCTTCAGGATGGCCAGATGCCCATAAACCATTATGAACTCTGGATCCAGCACGAAAATCATAGCGCTGAAAAAAAAAATAGCATTCAGCAATGGTCCGTGCATAACCTCAAACAACAAAAAAAGATGTACCCTATCAACTTGTCGGGTCGGATCCAGTTTGAACCGCCTTCCTTCTTCGCAAGGGATCCAAAAGTTCACTTTTCCGCTGCTCATAACAGACAAGACAATCTTGTCGTCATTTTGAGAAATCCCTTGTGATCCCGTAATAGCAACGGTATTTTTCGGTACAATGAAAGATTCCAGAACTTGAACAGTCGATGATTGCTTCCCTTCAGAACGATCCCAAAAACGAAGTCGCTTCTATAGAATTCCTTTTACGCAATCAGTAAAACAACTTCAAAATTGCAGAATATCAGGAAAGAAAGAAGATAAATCGGCTGCGTACTAACATGTTCCTCTTCGAAATTGATGATCCGCTCTAATGTGACAACAGTAGAATCAGAGAGGAAGACTTGCTCAATATCAGGATACGTTTGCGTTATTCCCACAAACGACATGTCGCCGTCAACCACATTCTCCAGCGAAAAACTGACCTGAAAGGAGGCGGTTTTCTGATGCCTGATGGAAGGCTGGAGAAACTTCGATGAGAAAAAAAAAACCGAAAGTCCTAGTAAGACTTTCAACATTTTATCTTGCGTAGACCAAATATAAGCGAACCCTCTCTTCAAACATACAGTCTGCAGTACTGCGCTGATACTTTGTGCTTTTTATTCTGCGTTGGCGCAAACTCGGTGCGCATATGTTACGACATATGTTAAACAAGTTTGCGACAAGGCACAATAAGGAACGCAAAGTATAAGTGCGATCCATGCCGACTGTAATTGATTCGCGGAGTCCAACAGCCCGCTGGCCAAAGTCTCGACGGAGTATATAGCTACTCCCATCAAATCCCTCAAATTGTATAGAAACGTTACACTTCTCTGACGTGTGACATTTTTTGAATTAAAATTCCTATTTTGCATAGAGTAATTTACAAGCCCTTTCCATACTGATTTTAACAAAATGAAATACACGCTTCGATTTTTTACAGAGCCTTATACAAAGAATTTCTAGAAATATTCTATAACCCCTTGTTCCAATTTTATATTTTTGTCGTGTAACGGTCGCCTTGATGTGTTGGAATGATAGAGACTGACCCGCCCCTTGCGGGGCAGGCCAGAGACAGTCGTCTGGGCTCGAGCGCCCGCTGCTGGTTCGTCAGGCGTGGTCGTGGAGCCATGGTGTTGTAGTATGACCCTTATCATGTAATGTCGTATATTTATAATAAACCTTGTAAGCAGGTCTGGTGTAAAAATTATAGAACTCCTCGTCAGTGCATCGAGCTAGGATTGATCACCCTTAAACTCGATACTTAAACTCGATATGGAGGTCCCGAGGAGATTATAAAACTTTTTTCTCGGAAAAAGGAGATTTTAGACTTCTCAAAACCACCCCATGTTTCTGGGTTTACTTTTCTTTCTTTTTGAATTAGGAAAAACAAATTCTCTTTCTACTTTAAAAAAATCAATCTGATCTACCACCACCCGCTCCACGATCACGAATAGTATTCCACCTAATGGTATTCTTATTCTTCCAGCGTCCGCAAGCCATCGACGACTCAACCACACCGGGTGATGTAAGTAATTATCTTCCTTTTAAATACATTTTTACTTTTTATATTTTGTGTGTGTGTGCTGAGAATGAAGAAAAACATTTTTAAAAAATAGAAAATTAATGAAGGGAAAGGAACAGCCCTTTTGAAAAAAAACTTTTGTATGGCTCATGGGCTTATTTTTTTCTTTTTTCTCCACTAGGGCTAACTCAAGACCCTGTTGCATGCAACCCCAGGGTATATCTATCTACACTCTTTAAAGATGTGTACATATATATATACCAATTAGCGCTAATTACTCGTAGAGAGAACAGCTCCGAGAAACTGGATGTATTCATATTCACTCTTTAAAGACGTGTATATACATACATCAAACGCGCTCAGTAAAGCCGGCAGTAGTATACTCCACTGATATTCCGAAACCCTTGGCATTCCGAGAACCGCAAAACGCTATTCCGAGACCCTTGGCATTCCGAGAAGTACTAAGCGATATACCGAGACCCTTGGCATTCCGAGAACCGCGTAGCGCAATTCCGAGACCCTTGGCATTCCGAGATTCGCAATAACTGATATTCCGAGACCCTAAAAGTACGGCATTCCGAGAATCAGAGTAGTCCGACTACACAATTTGAGGGTATGATCCGTAAGAACTGAAAGTTAATTTCTGTAACACCTCTGTCTGATGAGCCGAAAACATTTGAGGGCATGATCCGAAATGAACCAAAGTTGTTTCTTGTAACACCTCTTTCTGGCAAATCGACCGCTTTATTCTGAGGGTATGATCCGTAAGTGTAAAACCTCCTTTTGAAGTGCCGATTTCTTCAGTTTGAGGGTATGATCCGGGAGCAGCCGAAAGTTATTCCGCGTAACACCTCATTATGTGTCGACTACTTCATTCAGAGGGTATGATCGGGAAAACGACCAAAAGTTTCTGCGTGTAACAACTCTTTCTTTTTTCCGATGATTTGACCTTGAGGGTATGATCCGAAGAAAAACCAAAAGTTATTTTTGTAACACCTCTATAACAAGTCGAAAACTTCAATTCTGAGGGTATGATCCGAAAATATTAAAAGTATATCGTGTAACACCTCTGACTTGATGGATAGATTTGTTCATATGAGGGTATGATCAGAAAAACCGAAAGTTTTTCTTTTCGTGTAAAACCTCTATCGGGTGATCATCATTTGCTGAAGGTATGATCCGAAAAGCAAGATAGGTATTTGGTGTGAAACCCCTTCTAAATAAGCAGATACTAGCAAAGTCGAGTCAAACTATAAGAAAGATTGAACATTTCATCTCATTTTTCTGAAAAAAAAAAAAGTTTCTCAACTATTTGTGAGATATAATCTTGTATACAAAACAATATATACAAAATTTTTCCTCTTTGAAGAAAGCCACTATAGAGTATTTACTCTCTATTATCAGACATCTATGTGCGCTGGGTCAAATTGCGCCATAAAACAGTATCCTATTCCTATCTAGTGTACACACCAGGGGTGTGCGTTAATGAAATTTTATTTTTTCGTTAACCGTTAATCGTTAATTTTTGAAAAAAAACCGCGTTAATCCGTTAATGCGTTAACACGTTAATTTTGCATTTCTTTAACAATTTTGAAAACATTACCTGACCACCACGAAAATCGATAAATAACCAGACGTTCAAAAAAAACATGAAACACGTTCCATACCAAACACCGCAGTCAGTACACTCCAAACTTGGAAATCATCTTCATGGATTATTAATACTATCAGCCAGAACAATAAACGAATACTCTTCAAGAATAGGAATCCTGACATGCAAAAAAGCATAGATGGATGGAACATTAACGAAATAAAAATTAACGTGATTTCGGGACTTTTTCGTTAACCGTTAATCGTTAATTTTTGAAAAAAAACCGCGTTAACCCGTTAATGCGTTAACACGTTAACGTTATTAACGCACAGCCCTGGTACACACCGACATTTACCCACCGTTATCACAGATTACGGCAGGGTCAGCTGCGCACTAGATAATAAGCCGACGTCGCAAAATAACCGACATCGACAAATAACTTCTTATCTGTTGAGACCAAAAGATCAGGGCAACATAAGACCAAAAGAATAGTAGAAATTTTATCCTAAAAGACGTTTGGGAATCAAAAAGACAAAAGCGCGACCCGGGTTGTGCAGTAGTCGTACATATTCGATTTAGTCCAGTGAATGTGAAGGGACTGCAACGGTATAATACACGAAATGTATTTTCCGCGATTTAACAACATCTAGCCCGCCCGCAGATTGTGGTCATCTACCCTATGGAATTTATAATGATGGAAATAATCATTATAAATCCCCGAGTGGAATAACGCAAGTTTCTCACATCCACATTAATCTACCAAAAGAGACCACCTCTCAAAATTTTGTTTTCAATGCCCTCCCATGTTCCATTCCGATCTTTCGCAAATTAAAAATGATATTTTTATTATCAAAAATAGACTTAATACCATAAACAACATTTACAAAACCGAATCACCGACAAGCAAAACTAACTTTTATTCTTCAGATGACAATATACAAGAGAAAGACGCTGGTACTTTGGAATATCTTGAATCTATGTCATCCGACATAACTCAGTCTCAGAAAGAAAAAGTGTTGAAATCAACTGGCGCACACAAGATCATCAATGTTTTAGTTATTTTAACGATAAATTTAATTTTGCTTGTTTTTCTTACTTGTATTTATTGTAATTCACACTTGCTGAAAGCTTTTCTATTCACGTTTATATTCAAACCATTCATTAATAAATTTTCTACTAGGGGTAAAGAAAAGAAGTATTCTGCATCTTCCACTATAGCTTTAGACACGTTACTAAAAAATCAGTCACCAAACAAAAATCAGGAACCACCTAAACAACAAAATATTACCATCATCCCTAGTGATGACAATATTTCTCAATCAATCCCAACCTCAAAAAACAATACAAAAACTAAATATAAATCCGAATTTATAATTCCTTCAAAACCATACGTCAATTTTCTTCCAAAAGTTTCCTCAATACAACATCAATGCAATTCGTCAATGATTTTTGTACCTACTAAACTCAATAACACTTCTTTTATTGCTCTATTGGACACTGGTTCAGCATTGACCATCATCAACAAATCTGTAGCTAACAAGATCAAAACTAAAGTTCGGCCCACGAAAATTTCGGCAGGAACTACAGTTAATGGCACACTAATCAAATTCGATGAACAAGCCCATGTCTCTTTAACAATAGGAAACAAAACTTGCCAAATCATCTGTTTAGTTGTGTCAGATAATCAATGCTCATCAGATTTTATAATCGGAAACGACGTAATTAATAAATTTTCTTCCAAAATTACCATAGATTTTTTCGGAAAAACAAATACTTTTTGATGATACACCAATCCCATTCATGAACTCGCACGAACAATCTGATAATCTCCTTTTTGATGTATTTCTGCTCAAATCGACTACTTTACCACCAAACTCTGATAACGTTGTATTGGGAACTATGAATCTATCTATACCTTCGGACTGGGAAATGTTTGTTTGCGATGATTTTAATATTAATTTACCTATGGGAACTTGTATAGGGAAAACCCTAACATGCCCAGGTATAAACGGAACTGTTATACTACGAATTTTAAATTCAACTGAAAACTCAATTCCACTTCAGCAAGGAATGAAAATCACCACGACAACATTCGTAGGTATCGATTGCAAATGGGATAAGATTTTTGCAATTCACCCACAGGAAACTCTCTCTAATAATAGCGTTTCATCTCTTCAGGAAGCGGTTGACTACATTCCTCCTGAAGCTGATATTAGTAGAAATATGCCTTGTTTTGGAAATCCGGAGTCCCAATCATCTCTCACACAAAAAGTTAATCTAAATACTTCTATTTTGAACCCCACTTACCTTACCAAATTCAAAAACCTTTTGTATTCTTACAAGAACTGTTTTGTAGGTACGGATGGAAACCTAGGAAGGTACCATGGAACTATAACTCACCGTATAAATTTCATACCCCTTTCTAAGATACCACAACAAAAACCCTATAGAGTGCCATTGGAAAAACGTAAAGAAATTCAACGTCAAATCAAAGAAATGCTTCGTACTCGAATCATCGAACCGAGTACATGCAAATTTGCATCTCCAATTGTTTTAGTAAAAAAGGGATCCGATAAAGATCAATGGCGTTTTACGGTGGATTATCGGCGGATGAATTCGATAACCGAAAATGAAACATTGTTTGCCACACATTCAAGATATAATGGATTTAGTCAGTGGGAAAGAAATTTACTCCACATTGGATTTCAAGAGTGGTTTTTTTTCAAATCCCCCTAGAAAAGAAACATCGGGAACGAACGGCGTTTTCATCTTTTCTGGGACTATTTCAGTTTATTGTGATGGCACAAGGGCTGAAAGGAGCACCAGCCACTTTTCAGAGAGTTGCTAATAGCTTGATTCGAGAACTGAAATCATGCTGTTTTGCATATATCGACGACATTATTGTCGCCAGCACTTCTCTTGACGCTCACTTGTCTGATTTAGAGGAAATTTTTCAGCGAATTCAATCCTTTGGGATGAAATTAACTCCAGAAAAATGTTCATTCTTTCAAACCGAAGTCCAATATTTAGGTGTGCTAATTAGCAAAAATGGTACTCGACCAAATCCGATCAGAATCGCGAGTATCACAAAAATTCCGCAGCCTACAGATCAAAAAGCTGTTAAACCGTTTCTAGGTGCAGCTTCATACTTCCGTAGATTCATACCTAGATTTGCAATAATAGCAACTCCACTAAATAATTTACTGCAGAAAAATTCCACTTTTGAATGGACCGAAGCCCATACACAAGCTTTTGATCAGCTAAAGCAAGCACTAACTCAAGCTCCTTTGCTAGTATCACCCAAACTTGGCAAACCTTACGTAATTCATACGGACGCATCCACACTAGGTTTAGGTGCTTGTTTATTACAAACAGAGCAAGTAACCAACGCGGATCGACCAATTGCATACTGTAGCCGTTCTCTCAACAAACATGAAAAGAACTACGCAGTGATTGAATTAGAAGCGTTAGCCATTGTTTTTGCTCTCCAGCAATTTTATCCATACGTGGCAAATGCGCGTATCAAACTAGTTACTGATCATGCCCCACTTAAATCACTAATGCATCGATCAGACCTAGTGGGTCGATTGGCTAAATATCAGATTTCGATTCAAGCCTATGACCTCACAATCGAATATCGTGCAGGAAAGCACAACACGTTATGTGATTTCCTCAGTCGCTACCCGATATTGTCAATCCAATCGTGTTCACTGCCGTCTGCCGACGATATAAGGAAAAGTCAAGAACAATCAGAGTATGGACCTCTCTTGAACTTCCAACGAGGAGAGTCATGCGACCCTCCAAATGAATTTTCTCACAAAATGGACAAATACAAATTATATAATAACTCTTTGTATCAAATTGTTAGCAGTAAACCACTACTGCTTGTTTTGGGTATTGAAATTCAAAATCGCCTCATAACTTTGTTCCATGATAATCCTTTAACAGGATCACATCTAGGAACACACAAAACATATTCAGCACTCACAGACAAGTATTATTGGCCTAGTGCATATTTGGATGTTTTGACATATGTAACTACTTGTCCAAGTTGTCAGAAAATCAAAACCCCAGCAGGGAACATCATTCGTGAAGAACTGGGCAGATTTCCAATTCCTCAAAGACCATTTGAACGAATACATACCGATATTATTGGACCACTTCCTCAGTGCATTGACGGTAACAAAGTTATTTCAATAACGGTCTGCGCTTTAAGCAGATATATTATATGTACACCTCTAGTTAATCAAACCACTGAAAATGTAATGAAAGCTCTAATTAATGATGTAATATCAAAACACGGTATTCCGAATGAAATAGTTTCGGACCGTGGATCAAATTATACAAGCGAACTTTTTGCCAGTGTTAACAGAACACTAGGAATTGATACTAAATTTACGACTAGCCATAATCACAAAGCTAACGGACAAGTAGAGCGGATGGTAAAAGTCGTAACTGACTCATTGACCGCTTACTGTTCGGAAGCCCGTGATATGTGGTCCGATTTTTTACAACCTATTATATTTGCTTATAATTGCAGTAAAAATGCCACTACAGGATTTCGTCCATTTCTCATCGTGCACAACAGATGCCCCATCACATGGTCCGATCTTCTTCACGAGCTGCCTTCGCAACTGACCTACTGCACGGATAGTTTTGCTGATCAGTTCAGAGCTGGTCTCAAGGACATTATATCCGAGGTCGGATGTCGAATTGCAGAAAAAACAGCGAAATACAAGGCTGGGTATGATTTCGCACATAAGGTCAACGGAACTTTCTATTGGTGATCTAGTCCTTCTTCATGACGACACGGTTCGTCCAAAATTGACTCACCAATGGAAGGGCCCGTTTGTTGTTGAAAAGATGGAAATACCGAAAGTGGTTATCTCCAGTCTAGGCAGTAACAAGAAATTTCAAACGGTCCACACCAATCGTTTGAAATTGTACTCACCTCGTTCGCCACTAGCCAATGCTTCTGCCTCAAACAACCTACCTACTACTAGTAGAGAAGCATCGGACAGTAGTGAACGAATTGTCAGACGCTCACCTCGACTTCGAGCAAAGCATGGTCTTCCTTCAATTTTGAGGAAAACAAATTGAGTTAACTGACATAGTCAGTTAGTTCGATTTGCTGAGCTTGTTTTTTTTCTTCTAAGCCGCTACCGCGCGAAAAAGCAATCTTCTGACTTTGTTTTTCTCTGGATTGGCGGTTCAGAGAAAATAAAAATTACGGTCACCCAAATACAATTCAATTCCTTTTCGAATATTTTTACTACGCCCGAATATCAATCGAAGCACCAATACTTGTGATCGATTAGGTATTCGATTAAAATCCATTTATTGTGTTTTGTTGTAATTGAAAAAAGGCTTACAAGGAACGTTTGTCGGTTTTTTTTGTGTTGTAATCTTATATTGTTGTAAAATTTAATTTTCACGTTAATCCCACTAATATATCTTAATTTGTACCCATAGTCATTACTTAAGATTGTTTTCTTCTTCTTTTCTCGTTTGTAATATACGAGATCGAAACCAACTAATTCCGTATTTCTGATGTATTCCATCCATTAAACACCATCTCTTCATCTCCTGCTTCGAGCTCGAGGACGAGCTCTACTTTCTTGTGAATGAGCGAGTCAATCATCAGCCAATGTATATGAATCCTACCACCAGTAACACAAGTGTGACTGAACCAATATACATCATCGTTTGGTTCCTTTCTTTTATGCAAAAGTCACTATTTACACCTCAATCTGTGTTCATCCTTATCATATATGAAAGTCTGATCTGGATGCTATGGAAGGCGCAGTTCTGACGATGGTATGGAATGGCTGACAAGCTCGAGGACGAGCTTTTTCGTAATGTGGAGATGTCGTGTAACGGTCGCCTTGATGTGTTGGAATGATAGAGACTGACCCGCCCCTTGCGGGGCAGAGCAGAGATAGTCGTCTGGGCTCGAGCGCCCGCTGCTGGTTCGTCAAGCGTGGTCGTGGAGCCATGGTGTTGTAGTATGACCCTTATCATGTAATGTATATCCTTATACTTAAAGCAGTTATGTCCCGATGTGTGTGTGTGTGTGTATGTGTGTGCATGTGTCCCCGATATCTTTGGAATGGCCGATCAAAACTTGTATGAAATGGTACCAACATTTAGGTGGGTGCGACATTTATCGATTACCAAAAAATCAGCCCGACTCACCTCTTACGTGCCTCCAGGTAACCGGGAAGTTTGTCCGTGGAGCGCACTTTTGGCCGTGGGTCATGATAACTTCTGCCCGAGTCGTCTAGCGATGCAAAAATGCAGGGCGTCATAAAAGGTGTGCAGGACCACAGTGAGGGTGTGCAAGACGTCATAGTAAGTGTGCAGGACCCTAATCCCGGAGTGTGCAGGACGTCATAAAAGTGCGCAGGTAATAAGTAGGAATGTGCAGGACCCCAGCGGAAGTGTGCAGGACCCCAGTGGGGAGTGTGCAGGGCGTCATAGAAAGTGTGCAGGACCTAATCGGGTGTGCAGGACGTCATAGAAAGTGCGCAGGTCCTAAGTAGGAATGTGCAGGACCCCAGCGGAAGTGTGCAGGACGTCATAGAAAGTGTGCAGGACCTCCGGTGGGAGTGTGCGGGCGTCATAGAAGTGTGCAGGACCATAATCGGGTGTGCGGCAGACGTCATAGAAAGTGCGCAGGTCCTACGTAGGAATGTGCAGGACCCCAGGTGGGGGTGTTTTGCGGGCGTCATAGAAAGTGTGCCCCGGGACACTCCCGGTGGGAGTGTTCAGGGCGTCATAGAGAAGTGTGCAGGACCCTAATCGAAGTGTGCAGGACGTCATAGAAAGTGCGCAGGTCCCAAGTAGGAATGTGCAGGACCCCAGTGGGAGTGTTCAGGGCGTCATAGAAAGTGTGCAGGGACCCTAATCGAGAGTGTGCAGGACGTCATAGAAAGTGCGCGGGTCCTAAGTAGGAATGTGCACCGGGACCCCAGTGATGGGAGTGTGCGGGACGTCATAGAAAGTGTTGCAGGACCTCAGTGGGAGCGTGCAGGGCGTCATAGAAGTGTGCAGGACCCTAATCGGAGTGTGCAGGACGTCATTGAAAGTGCGCAGGTCCTAAGTAGGAATGTGCAGGACCCCAGACGGAAGTGTTCAGGGCGTCATAGAAAGTGTGCAGGACCTCGGTGGGAGTGTGCAGGGCGTCATAGAAAGTGTGCGGAAGACCCTAATCCGGAGTGTGCAGGACGTCATAGAAAGTGCGCAGGTCCTAAGTAGGAATGTGCAGGACCCTCAGCGGAAGTGTGCAGGACGTCATAGAAAGTGTGCAGGACCTCCGGTGGGGAGTGTGCAGGGCGTCATAGAAAGTGTGCAGGACCATAATCGGGTGTGCGGGACGTCATAGAAAGTGCGCAGGTCCTGCGTAGGAATATGCGGGACCCCAGTGGGGTGTGCAGGGCGTCATAGAAAGTGTGCAGGACCTCTGGTGGGAGTGTTCAGGGCGTCATAGAGAGTGTGCCAGGACCCTAATCGGGGGTGTGCAGGGGACGTCATAGAAAGTGCGCAGGTCCTACAAGTGCAGGAATGTGCAGGACCCCAGTGGGAGTGTTCAGGGCGTCATAGAAAGTGTGCAGGACCCTAATCGAAGTGTGCAGGACGTCATAGAAAGTGCGCAGGTCCTAGTAGGAATGTGCAGGACCCCAGTGGGAGTGTGCAGGGACGTCATAGAAAGTGTTGCAGGACCTCAGTGGGGAGCGTGCAGGGCGCGTCATGAAAGTGTGCAGGACCCTCAATCGGGTGTGCAGGACGTCATTGAAAGTGCGCAGGGTCCTAAGTAGAGATGTGCAGGACCCACAGCGGAAGTGTTCAGGGCGTCATAGAAAGTGTGCAGGACCTCGGTGGGAGTGTGCAGGGCGTCATAGAAAGTGTGCAGGACCCTAATTGGGTGTGCCGGACGTCATAGAAAGTGCGCAGGTCCTAAGTAGGAATGTGCAGGACCCCAGTGGGAGTGTGCAGGACGTCATAGAAAGTGTGCAGGACCTCAGCGGGGGTGTGCAGGGCGTCATAGAAAGTGTGCAGGACCCTAATCGGGTGTGCAGGACGTCATAGAAAGTGCGCAGGTCCTAAGAGTAGGAATGTGCAGGACCCCAACGGGAAGTGTGCAGCACGTCATTGAAAGTGTGCAGGACCCAAATGGTAGCGTGGAGGGCGTCATAGAAAATGTGAAGAACTCAGCAGGGAGTGTGCAGGACGTCATAGAGAGTGCGCAGGTCCCCGGTTGGAGTGTGCGGGACGTCATAGGGTGCGCAGGTCCTAAGTAGGAATGTGCAGGACCCCAGTGGGAGTGTTCGGGGCGTCATAGAAAGTGTGCAGGACCCTAATCGAGAGTGTGCAGGACGTCATAAAAAAGTGCGCAGGTACTAAGTAGGAATGTGCAGGACCCCAGTGGGAGTGTTCAGGGCGTCATGTAAAGTGTGCAGGACCTAATCCGAAGTGTGCAGGACGTCATAAAAGTGCGCAGGTCTAAGTAGGAATGTGCAGGACCCCAGCGGAAGTGTGCAGGGCGTCATGCAGAAAGTGTGCAGGACCCTAATTGGGTGTGCAGGACGTCATAGAAAGTGCGCAGGTCCTAAGTAGGAATGTGCAGGACCCCAGCGGAAGTGTGCAGGACGTCATAGAAAGTGTGTGCAGGACCCCAGTGGGGAGTGTGCAGGGCGTCATAGAAAGTGTGCAGGACCCTAATCCCGGAGTGTGCAGGACGTCATAGAAAGTGCGCAGGTCCTAAGTAAGGAGATGTGCAGGACCCCAGCGGAAGTGTACAGGACGTCATGAAAGTCCCTGAGTGGTAGTGTGCAGGTCATTGAAAGTTAGCAGGACCGCAGGTGGGAGTGTGCAGGACGTCACCAAGAGTGTAGAATTTGAAAAAGGTTTTCAATTTTTAATGCTAAATCTTAACCTTTTGTGGAGAGGAAATAGATTAGGAAAATATGAATCTTGAGAAGCGTGGGACGCGTTCTGAGATTGGCGCAGAACTCCTGCGACATTTTTTTCCAGTTTTAGGATACAAGCAGCAACTTCTGGCTTCCGCACCTTCTCTGTTCGCCACTCATTGCAGCCGCTCAGTCATTTCGAATCCCTAACTCAAAAACCAGTTTTATATATGTTGCAAGTCTGAGCTTATCAAAATCTGCACCACAAAAACATAAACAACCACCTACTAATTTCATTCATTGAGAACAAGGGCATGATGTTGGTCAACTAGGGAATATAATATGAGAATGCCGTTTTTCCTTATCATGATAGAGACACGGTAAAGCGAGAATAATCGCTTGTGAACTTTACAAATTGGAAGAAAGGGCAGTGGGTAGCGACGTAAGGGAAGGAAGTACAGAAGGGGTTCTGAATTTTGTCTGAATTCTGGCTTCTTATGTTTTGCTTTATGATCCCACATTTTGATATACCCACGGCCTGCTGTAAATGTACGCACCTTGCTCTGCTCAGGAGAGTACTTTCGGGTAGGCGGAAGTCAGTCACCACCGTTCTAACAAACTAATCTGTCTCAGGTAGTTGGCTCATGCAAAAGTTTCTGTGAGCGAAAACTTCGCTAGGTCTCGCTAGTTTATAATAAACCTTGTAAGCAGGTCTGGTGTAAAAATTATAGAACTCCTCGTCAGTGCATCGAGCTAGGATTGATCACCCTTAAACTCGATATTTTAAGCCCACAAGTGCCTCATCAAAGAATTTATTCCTTCAAAAATTCGACGACCCTGACTGGCAAGCTAAGGAGTCCTTCTTGTCCCTGAAGATTCGCTCGAATTGACTTATCACGCAGAGATGAACGAAGTAACTATTTGATGAGATTTTGATCGCGCAACGCTCACCCGGTCGAGTCTTGAAAGAAGTCCATGTCTTACAGCCACAACGTGTTTGCCTTTAGGCCCGGACCATACTTCCAGCGACGAGCGACGCAACGCAATGTTAACCATTAATGCCGAAAATCGATAAGCCTGATATGCAGTGTCGCTCTCGCTAGTCGCGAAAAGTATGATCACGGCCTTAGGCCTTGTGCATACTTCCTCGCGGGTGCGACGGCGTCGCCGCGACAGAGTGCTCAACGACGCGATTGGAGATCGGCCGGTCGCCTGCAATATTGCGTCCACGACCAAATACACACTGTTTTCATGACAGAGTGTTTCTTCATCTTCTTTCAATAATAGGGTCTAATCTTTTATAATCCAATACACGCTCATTTGTAGGTGCTTGACACGGAGGTGTAATTCATTTTCCTCCTCTCCCTTTTGAACTGATTACATTATATGTGAGCTGAGTTTGTTCAATTTCAGATTTGACTAAAACTTCACCTTTGGAGACTTTTAAGGCAGTGATCATTCTTTCGAAATTCCAAAATCATGAAAGGTGGCTGAGTGACGTTTTATACACCGTAAAGATCGCGATTCATAAAAATCATAAGCCGATGGTGAATTGCATGGTGATTAGCAGCCAAAAAGACCCATTCTAGGCAAAGTTGCACCTACCTAAATCTAGAACGTTTACCCACCGACTAAGATATACGTATCGGCGTGACCCCTCTCTCAAAAGCAAACTTTTGGGGATTTTCTCAGACCCTCTCCCAGAAGCGCTCAGAATGGTTCATTTGGTCTCCCGGTGAAGCTAAGACTCCCCTCCCTCCACCATTGCGCAGCTCAGACCCCCGGAATGGATATCCACACCCCGCGCCGAACCTTGATCACAACCTTCTGGAATCGTTCAACAAATCTGAAAATTGGGTTGACCGCCAAAATCAACCCTGGCAGGAGTCCCGAGCGAAAGAATTTCAAACGAATTTCAATAAGTGGAATAGCGCCAGTCTCTGTGAATTTCGATGTCATTTTTCCAATTTCGTGATATTTTTTCTCGAAATAGTGTCTCTCTCTGATTATCAATGCGAGCATAATTCGGACAAGGAATAGTGAGTGCATTGCGAAATAATGAAGAAATTCATTTCATGATAGTATTCGGGGAAATGAAAACCTCCGATTGGCCGATCGCCGTTATATAATCTACGCGAACTGTCGATTAGAACAAAACAAACGAATTCGAGGCCATTTACCAGCCAAAAATTGTTGAAACAAACGTATTATTGCCTTCCAGAACGGATGTCTCGCCTTTACGTCGCGGTGTCGTAGTGCAGTGCACGACGACACGGCACACCATCCAGATGGCGCTAAACAGCGCGCACATTGTGGAAAAGTGTATACTGGCCGCGACGCAGGCACGACACCGTCGCGTATAGCAGCTCCCACTAGATTCTCAGACAAAAAGGAGCTCGACGCCCAGGCCAATTCGCATTTTTTTCCCGAGACACGCGTTAAGCACGTGCTCGCCCTTCTGACACGAGCGCGTTCCTATAGCGGAGATAGGGGCGAGATCGTGTCTACCACGTGGAAGGCACACATCAAGAAAGGAGATCGACGCCCACCACGTTCCGCCCACTTTCCGCAAGGCACGCGTTAGGCACGTGGTCGCGCAATGCACTTTCCAAGGCCAAAGGCTGAAGAGAGTGTGCTTGCGTCGGAAGCGCAAACGAATAGGGCAAGCAGCAGTGCCTCTCTCTCTGGATCCTCTTTATCGACCGAGCAGTGATCGTGTTGGTAACTGCTGTGTTTTTTTATCTTTCATTGCTTTCATTCTCTACTCCAACTTCACTCTGTTCTTCTTTTTTGCGTCCCTTCTATACTTGTTATCCGAGGACAATTCTTCGGATAATGGATCGATTCAGATAATGCTTCCACTATTTCCACTACGAGTTTCCACTATTTGAAAGATCGGAATGTTCTGTAAAAAGGTCTCATCTGAAGATTTGTAATCAACAGACATGAACATTTTACACTTGTTTCCGAACGAAAAAAATTCTCCTCGAATTACCCTAAAAATTCAAAATGAGTGGGTTTTTCTTGACACTGTTTTCGTATGAAATAGATTTTCGAATTTATCCCCTAATGATTGTATTCGTCTAAAAAATTTTTTGTATTTGCCGTATACTAAAAAAGGCCTAAACAAGTGTTTTTTAATCTGATCTGGTCTGATTTTTTTTTAATTTGGGACTTTTTCGTTTTAAAAATTCCTGATGAATAAGCACTCCCGACTTCCCAGGCTCGATTTTCCGAAGAGATGTTTTTTTTCTTGGAAATAGACGATGTTTTGATAATCCTAGATAAATAAGTTTTTTTCATAATTTGCCAGATACAGTTGTTTTTCGGACTATCCATTTTTCGAATTTAGGAAAGCGTATCAATTTTATAAAGAAAAGTTTTTTTCCAAATTTCAAATAATCTTCTCCGGCTTGAATACTGGTTTTTTTTTAGGAATTACGAGATGGCCTAGAAGTTTTCTGAGCTTTTACTGTTTATAGCCTTGAAAGAAGTGGGTGAAGTAGCTTTATCTGAAGAATTGTAATTACTGAACATTTTGGACATTTAACGCCAAGTTCCGAAACATTTGAATTTTCTCCTCAAATTACGATACGTTACGATAATTTAAAGTGAGTGTGTGTTTTTCTTAATACTCATGTTCTTTTATGGTAGTATAATAACCTTTGTATACCCTAATGCTTGTGTTTTTCGAAGACTCTTGTTCATTTTTTGTTTGAAAAATTGGTTTTTTGTATTTATCGTAATTTGGGACAATCCTGAAATTTTTTGCGTTCTCAAAATCGTAGTTGAATATGCATTTTTTGATTCCCCAGGTTCATTTTGGATGTTTTCATCTTCTGAAAACGGACTTCGTTCTTTAGGTTCTAGTTGGATAGGTTTTTTTATTTTCCAGGTCCAGTTTTGCCGAATTTCTACGTCTGAAAGGGTCCGAAACTCGTGAATATTTTTTTTTCAACATCCGAGTATTTTTCTCCGAATAAATGCTGATTTCATTCGGAAATGTTGGGTTTCCCTAGCAGTTTGTCGGTGTTTATATTTATTGGATCTCTGGAAAGTTTCGGTAATGTAGCTTTATTCGAAAAATTGTAATCACATGACATGGACCTGCGACACTAGTTTTCGAAATAAATCTTTCAAAAAATCAAAATGAGTGTTTTCCTTAATGCTCATGTCTTCGTATGAGAATGTTTTTTCGAAAACAAAATTGATATTGTATTCCTTAGTGATAGTATTTGTCTGAACCGTCTTTCCAAAGGAGTGCTTTTTTGTAATTTTCATAAAATGTTGCAGTCCTTAATGATTTTTTTTTTGATTTTCAAGTCTGTTTTTTTTTATTTCATGTATTTTTGCGTTTTTCGTTGTTTTGCGTCTAATCATGGGCAATCGACGCTAGTTTTCGAAATACATGGTTTTTTCTCGTCTAATCACACTTTCTTACGCAGGATTTCGAATGAATGTGTTTTTTATGTCTCGATGCTTAGAAGGATTTGAAGAAACCTCTTAAGATTCCCAAAGAATGCCTTTTCGAATTATGGGGTTGAATTGTTTTTGGGAATCAATGATATTTTCTCGATTGATTTTTTTTTCACTATGACCTCGCAGAAATACCAACTCGGGCGGTTCTCGTCTCCGAGCCGCACCGAATAGGAATCGGAGCCGCCTGACAGTTCGGCTCGTTCTCCCAATCTCCGGGCTGCTGCTGTTGCTGTTCGGGCCAACCGGAATAGCCCGGACAGCAACAGCAGTGGCCCGTAAAGCAACAGCAGTGGCCCGGACAGCAACAGGAGCCGTCTCGCAGATTGGAAAAACAAGCCGAACTATCAGGCGGCTCGGGGCCGATAATCGCCTGAGAAGTGTGTGTGCTTCTTTCCTAAGCTTTCAGACTTTTGAATGTTTTTTTGGGAGATACGGCGTTTTGAAAGCCTTGAATGAGTATCTTTTCGAAGTCTCATCTTCAATTTTCATGTTTTTTCGCATATGAGCGCATCCTATAATCATATTTTGATTCGCTCGTTTCCATTTTTTCTTTTTTTTTTCAAGTGAACAAATGTTTCTAGATTGTGGTGTTCTGAAGCCTCCGAAAGCCTCTATTGACTGCTAAATCTGTTTGTACCACTGGCGGTTGTCGATTGCGAGGGTGCGTTAGATTTTTTCTGGCGTGCATTTTGACCCTCGTATTTAACATTCAAACCTAATTGCAACTTTCCCGAACATCTGCGCACGCGCACTCCCATTTTATTTCCGCATACTTTCTACGACGTTCTGGGCACTCCCACTTGGGTCCCAAATACTTTCTGCGGCGTCCCCCGCACCCCCACTTGGGTCACATGAACTTCTCCCGGCGTCCTGCGCACTCCCGCTGCGAAGATAAAAACTTTTCGCGGTGTCCGGCGCACGACCATGCGGATCCCACATGCTTTCTACTGCGTCTTGCACACTCACAGAGAGGTCCCGCGCACTTTCTACGGCATATTGCGCGCTTTCACTGAGGCCCCGCTACACTTATATGACGTAATTTAGTGCAACAAGTAAGGCCACCGACAAATACCTCGGCGGTGCGAGAGGGGAGCATGAATGCCCCAGCGATAACCGCTGTGGCGGGGCACTCTGAGAGTTTTGGTCAAGAAATAGCCGCGAAATGCCTGTTTGCCGCGTAATAGCCGCGAAATAGCCGCCAAATAATGCTTACCGCGAAATAGCCGAGAAATAGCCGCTAAATAATGCTCGCCGCAGAATAGCCGCCATATAATTCTCGCCACGAAATAGCCGAGAAATCATGCTCTCCAGGTAGATATACGGAGCATTCCAGAGGCATGATTCAGATGTCAGCTCCTCCGTCGGTTCAATTACTCAAGTTTGAGGTACTTGGACCTCGTTCAGCCTCTGGAGGCCCCGCCCAACCGCTGGCGGCCCCAGATGGTGGCTCGGCGATCTGGCGACGGTTGCGTCTTGGTTAATTTTGTTTACTTCTAAATATTTCTCGGTTATATATCGGCTATTTCTCGGCTACTTCTTGTGCGTTCCGTGAGAAGCCGAGAAATAGCCGCGAAATAGCCCACCAGGAGCCGCTGCGGAGCCTGGTGGGCTGATTCGCGGCTATTTCCCGGCCAAAACTCTCAGAGCAGGAGGCGCGCGAGAGGCGGGAGGCGCGAGAGGCCGTGTTTTCATTCATACTCACCACCTTTTCCGCGCGGACCGCTCGGGCAGAGCGGGAAGTTGGCCCCTCATAACTTCAATGTTCATAGGTTTTACATGGATCTCGGACAGACAGATTCTGAGCGTTCTGCAGGGCTGGACGCAGGGTCCAGCAGGTGTGGATAGCTTGCCAACGAGTGGTGAGGTGGGTCGTGAATATTTTCGTGGAAAAGCGAAAGTTGGAGGGGGGATCGTAACATTTTCGTGGAGGAAAATATATAATTCATTGGAAAAGAGACAAGAACGTAGTAGAATATGTAGAAAAGTGGTTTCTGAGAATTAAAGAAAGATTCGCAACTTTTTACAATCTGAAAAGACCCAGTTTTCAGTCCATTTCTCTATTTTTAATCCCCTAATAAGCGGAAATTCGCTGTACTTCAGCTTAAAATTCACTATAAGACGTACGACTCCCCATTAAAAATCAAAATTTCAATTACAAAAAAATAAGCTGAACTTTTCATAGAATTCCCCACAAATTGTCACAATTTCATTTTTCAACCCGACTGGTTTCAAGGACTTGGGCGAGGTTAAGTGGTGGACGTTGGCAAGCCACGTTGGCAAATCGCAGTGTTTTTGCCATCACTATCCAACGGGTGGCATCCCTTCAGCCAAAGAATTTTGGGCCAACAAGGGTCCAGACTTTCAGGTAATTGGACTGTATCAAACATTGCACACAGCTTTTCCTAACAGCTCTTCTAGCTTCCGAAATAATAATACATAAAAATATGTAAGGCGCCACAAAGGGGGGGAGGGAGGGGGCGAACGCTATTGTGGGAGGGCGCGAGGCCTGGGCGCGTTCTATTATCACATTTAGTCTTTCTTGTTAATTCTTCGCCCGAAAGGAGGCAAATCGGTATTTTTCGAATTTTTCTAATGAATTGATACTGAAAAATGACTTCATGAATTAAGCAAAAGCCAAAATAATGATTACAATCTTCAATTCATACTCAATTACGTTAAATTAAAATTTTTCTTTTGGTGAGGAATTTTCTCTTAGACCAACAACTCTTTCGATTTGACAAAGGGAGAGAAACTCTGACGTTTGGCTAAGTTTGGGGTAATTAAAAAAAATTAGGCGTAGACATTTTGTCCGGAAGCCTTCGTAATCCAGTTAATCACACATGTTTAAATTGCAAGGTACAGAAAAAAAATTTATTTGCATGCAATGTTCTGACCGTTAGCATTCATCGAGTTTCATCCGCCCGCAAACTTCATCCCAGCGCCCAAAATTCACGACTACCCCCCCGTTTGGATGGGCGTCGGGCTGTTTTTCTTTTCAATTTTTGCATATTCCAGCCCGCCAAAATTTTTTTCTGGATGAATTTTAGTTGGGCTAGTGGTGAACTGCCGGAAATTTAATAAAATCAGCCTACTGCCGACTTTTTTCAGGATGATTTATTATCGGGCTGTTTTTTATACAGTTTCAATTTTTTTTCTTTGATTCTAGCTGGATTCTTTGAATGAAAAACAATCGGTGCGAATTTTTTTCTGAAGGGGGGGTCGCTATAATTTACCATATTTTTGGGCGCGAACCGACTTTCGAGGGGGTGGTCGTAAGTATTTTGCGGCCTTTGCCAACGGGCTGCTGGACCCTGGCTGGACGTCTGGAAGCAAAGCCGGGTGAAATGGTCAACATGCATCAGGCAGTCGATACAGCGTGCATTGTAGGTGATTTTGTTGGCTCACCTCGATTCTTTCTACCCCTTTATTCTGGAATTTTAGAGCCTATGTTCGCTTGTACAGAGAAGGTCTCAACAACCTGCTGCCGCGCATCGTGAGTTTTCGAAGTAGTAAAAAAGCGGAGAACAGAAAAAATCAGTATAACTTGAAATTCTAGAAAAAGAGGAGCTTCGACGAGTCCGTGCTTGATGAGCCGAATGAAGGTGGTCAACAATGATATTTGTTTTTGACATTTGCTTTTGTACTTGTTTTTGGCTGATTTCGTTGATACTTTGATATTTGTTGTTTTTTATACACCTCATTAATGGAATCTCCAATCGGTTACTGTTTTTTTTTCTACGGTGCTACGTGTTATGGAGAATCTCGTTATTGTGCATTTATGACAATTTTTGTGCAATTATTTGTTTTTCCACATTATGAATGAAATCTGTAGAAATAATTTTGCTGGCAGGCGTAGGCAGCAGTACAGTGGACCTAGAACACTAAAAAGTTCCTTAGCGGCCGTAGTTTAAACAAAATAAAAGAAAAAAATTAAAAATAAATAAAATTTAAGTGGGGGCGGGTCCACAGGCATAATTAAGTGGGCGGGGCTTGTAGTAGGCTGGGTGGTCTTCTATATTCGTGGGCTCGACGCCCAGTCGATAAAATTCGAAGGGGCTCGTCGCCCAGGCTCATCAGAATCAGCGATTTGTCTTAAAGGCAGTGTTCACGATAAAAAATGTGTTTCAGTTTCCACTAGGAATCGGTAGTGGAGGGGCACACTGTAACGTTGACGTCGAAAGAACGCATGAAAATGAGCCAGCAAACGCTCCAAAAGAGCCCAAAGTTGGATACCCGTCAGCTCGTCACCCCCAGATGCACTTTCCACGCCCACCAACGTGAACAAATGATTGCTCGAGATCGTGAGATGACCGATGTTTTCCAATCATTAGCCCCGTTCTTCCCTTCATTCTCAGCTTCTCTCTTTACTCAGGTCAGCTCGCATAGATCGGCTGCAAAAGACGGAAGTTACAAGCCTTGGACAACTCGTCCACCATGTTTCCTTAGCTCAATCTCTGAGGGACCATAACTCCGTTCCCAGAAGGTCTTGTACGATTTCAGGGACATCATTGGAATCAGCATGGAGCCGTTTTCAAGATAGTTGGAGAAACAGAGAAACGATTTTCATCGTGAACACTGCCTTTAAGAGCGGCTTGTTGCCCAGGCGCGAAGCAGCTGCTCGCCCGCTACAGTCACTACCGCGCCCGCAATAGCCACTACCGCGGGCGACAAAACTTCGAATTTCGGGCTCCACGCCCACTATCCCGCTGGCGACGCCGACTTTTCGGCGGGGCGTGGAGCGGGTGTTTGTATGAGTTGGCCACGCGCGACGACTGCCAGTGCTCAGCGCGATCGATCACTACGCTGGGCGCGGCGGGTTGTACCAGTTCCTACACCGCGACCCCGTCGCCGCGACGCAAGTATGCACAAGGCCTTACGCGCGCAGCACACCCAATTCGTAAGAAATCACTTGAGTGAGGCGACCGTGAACCAATTCTGGACGACGTGCCGCCAGAAGTCAGCGGTACAGAGATGGCACTCGGTAGCAGGGATGAGCGGAATTCCGATTTCCGCGGGTTTTCAGGCCTCGGAATTCCGATTTCCGGAAAATGGGTGCGGAAATCGGAACAAAATGCGGAAATAATCCTAATGTGCATCCACTGACAGAAGTTGACGAGTTGAGACCCTTCAACTTCTTTCAAGCCTTGCCGAAGGCAGTGTTCACGATAAAATGTATCTAGTCGTGTTTCTGAGCAGACAAAACCACGAAGTGAAGGTTAATAGGGGAAACCCGCATAAAACTCTTAATTATCAAAAAAACCGTCCAAATAAACCTCTGAAATATTTGATTACGCCTGTTTGGTGTGTTCCGGGGCACTGCGGATTTTTAACAACCCAGACGTCGAAACTGGGTTTGCGCTTCGAAATTTTTGAGTAGTTGACTTTGTTTTATTTTTCTTGTAGCGAAAACCCTTCAAAAATAAGACGTTCAATGCATATGCTTGGATTTTGTAATCCTATGGAATAAAGAGTGATCAGAAATTCGGCAACTGTTCCTCTGGTGAACCGAAAGGTGGTCAACTGTTATATGGAATGGGCGTGGTGATCCAATGGATCTGCTGGGCCACGGGATTTTCAACCACTTCCGAGCCGTTTTCATCGTATCCTTATACTACTTAGAGGGACCCTTACGTTGCCTCTCAAAAACTTTTTCATCGTGAACACTCTTTCACGTACAGGCCATAAAACGGCCAATGTCTCACCGTCGACTACGTACCACGCGCTGCGCGACCGCACGTGCATCGGAAGCAGACGAGTTTTGGCCGCCGCGCGACGAGTTTCGGCCGCCGCGCGGCGGCCGAAACGTCGCGCGGCGGCAAAACTCGTCGCGCGGCGGCCAAAACTCGTCTGCTTCTGACGCGCGTGCGGTCGCGCAGCGCGTGGTACGCAGTCGACGGTGAGACATTGGCCGTTTTATGGCCTGTAACTCAATTTTTATGGGATCCAGGTTGATTGAAATTCTAGAATTAGATAGTCCTTAGTCGTTCAATGAGCCAAAGCCCTCATTAGTCGTTAATCCTTAGCCGTTAGAAATCTAGACTTTCACAATAAGCACCGCAGAGGTCGAAAAATTCCGGGATTTTTTCAGTTTTATCTCTTCAGACAACGTACGATTAACTGAATGATGATTGTGACCTGCCTGCAGTGCTTTACATTATATAGTTCAATGTGGACTTCGCCAAACGTCTTATGTAGTTTATCTTCGTTTCACCGGATGCAGTGAAGGCGACCTGTAGACACCTCGAATCGTTGTAGCCGTCACGTCGGGGCGTTTGAATACGTTTACCTATTGGCTTGGCGGCTGAACCGTGCTTGCTGCTTCCGAGAGTTTTAGTCAAGAAACAGCCGCGAAATGCCTGCTTGCCCCGAAATCACCGCCAAATAATGCTCGCCGCGAATCAGTCGCGAAATAGCCGAGAAATAATGCTCTCCAGGTAAGTATACAATGCATTCCGGAGGCATGATTCAGATGGTAACACCTCCGTCGGTTCAATTACCCAAAATTAAGGTACTCGAGCCTCGCTTGGCCTCTGGAGGCCCCGCCCTGGCCGGCTTGGCAAGCCGACAGTGGCTGCGTGTTGGGCACTTTTGGTGACTTCTCGTTATTTTTCGGCTATTTTTTGTCAATTTCAGGAAAAGCCTAGAAATAACCGAGAAATAGCCCACTAGGAGCCATTGCGGAGACTGGTGGGCTATTGGTCGGGTATTTCGCGGATAATTCTCGGCAAAACTCTCAGAGGTGACGTGACTCTTTGCATGGAAATGGCGTCACATGAAAACTGTTGCGTTTCTTGCACATCTGGAGCTACTAATAGTCGTCTCTGCATAATTATTCAATTCGAACGACTGATTCGAAATCTATGATTAAATATTGTGAACGTTCTTTGCATACGGCTATGAACGGCTTTCACCAGATATATTTCTGAACAAACTTTTTCGAGTTCTTGAATACGACTGACAATGTGTAGAATGTTCACAGAATGGTCCTGCGGCTTGTTCTTCAATTAAAAAAACTTGTTTAGATTCGAAAACGGTTCGAGGGTTGTTCCAGCTGAACAATTTCTCATGGACCATCGGAATTATTGAGGGCGATTGAGGGCTCTTTGCGGCAAGGCCTTAAAATCACCATTTCAGGAGTGTAGCGCTTTTGTTAAGCACCGAAGCGACGCCGCGCTAGCTGCGTGACGTTATGTTGGTGCCATAATATTGATATCCAAGACTTGAGAAGTAGTTTCGTTCGAAAAAATAAAGACTGTAAGTTATGAATATCTTGCACGACACCCGTATCCTCTTTCCTAATGTGATTTATTTCCGTTCATCGCGTGCGCCTGCGCGCTTATGCTGCGATTCCTTCTCCCCACACTTTCTCGCTGTCTCTACCCTCGCTCCGCACAAGCGTGCTAGGAAACAGAGTAAATTCGGCTCGGAACCAGAGGATATGTACAGTATGCACGGATCGAACTGATATTTACTTTTCGTTCCCTGTTGTAGGTTAGCGCAAACTCGGTGGATGTATTTTATAACACATGGCATCGAGTTTGTGCCAACCTCAAAGAGCGAACGAAAAGTATCAGGACGAGCCGTCCTGCATGTATTTGTCCCGAACAACCGCCACCGATATATGGGTCAAAGTTGGTGTGATCCCTCCACTGGGGAGCGATCATAGTGCGTATTCATTTTCTTGCCAATTTCTGGATTGCTTACGGAAATCTTCCATTTTTCAGTCGTTAGTCGTTCGACGTCCAGAGAAGGCCCCATAGTCGTTAAAGCTCTTAGTCTCTAGTCTCAATTACGCACATCCCTAGGGAGGTCAAGGTGGGTTTTTGTATCAGTCAGGGCACAAACCGCGCCGCGCTAAATGCCGCGCTAAATCAAAACCGGGAGGTAGCGAACTAGAGTGATGTTCCCGCGGGAGCTATGGCAGACGGAAGGGGTGGGGTGGGGGCAATATGGCATCGTATTCGGCCACACACAAGCTTCGGCCCAAACGATATTCTGAAGTTTACGCGTGCCATTTGAACACCGACTCAGGGTTTTTTTTCCACTTCCAAAATCGGAAGAGTCGTTGCGGAGCGGAACAATGAGCGTGACCAAGTGCGATGCCCAGGTGCCTTCACCCCCCATTCGTGATAGCAGTTTTGCAGCAAGAACGATTTCCTCGCAGCAGACTGTGTAGACGATGATCGCAATTACTTTGAGCTCGCCCGCTACTCGAACCCTAAGTAAACTCGAACATAGTTTCCCGCGTGTTAAGCCAGTCTTTTTCAAGCGACGTTTTCGCCCATATATTTATTTTCAGAATGCTGGAATCAGTTTAAAAGTGCCTATGACCACTAAATTTCGACATATACTTCATCTGAACTTTTCAAAGGAACTGCTTTCCATCGACCTTTTTCCTGAATTGTCTAAATGTAGAAAGTGGCAAGCCTTCCTTGAGTTCTGGACATGGTATTGGTAAATGGACATAATTTGGTTGGATTTCTAGATTGGTTTGTAGCAGCTTATGATTCATTTTTCGAGATCGATAAATCTGTGTGCTGCCCTATGTTCGACTCTTCGGGAGTGCCCGGCCAAGCCTTATCCAATACAGGTTAGTCTTACACTCTCACATCTTTCGTTTCGTGGTCGTATTAGAAATAATGTTTCAGGTGCTCGCGAAATCTTGTAAGCCGATTCCAGTCTTGGTTTTTGGAGCATTGTATGATGGAAAGAAGTGCACATGGAGGAAACATCTAGCCATTGTTATAATTATGGTGATATGATGACAATAAATCTGTTGTGAAAGCGTGAAATCACAGTCGTTGAGGAGGGAAACAAGAAGAAACCTGCAGTAGGGAGGTTGAGGGAAGACCTGCAGTCGGGAGGTCGAGGGAAGACCTGCAGTCAGGAGAACAAGAGAACTCCTGCTGTGGGAACTTCACCAATTACTCTGCTGTCGGGAGGTCCCCTTCGCTTCTCCCCCCCCCCAATTCGGGGGAAGTTCCGCAGTTGTTTCGAGGGACGTTCTGCTGTAGTTTTCGGGAACTTCCCCCCGAATATCTGAGGATAAGACCCACAAAACTCACTAGAATGAATTGTGGACAACTCCTACGCTGGTAACCCAGTCTTACTAGCTTGACTATATCTGAATCTTCTGTTTTTTTTCTCCTCAACTGCGCCTAGTTCATCTGACATTCATGTGATATAGTTGACTATTAGAGTATCTCAGAAAAATTCAAGATGTTCTGAATGTAATATAAAGCTTTTCTCCCTCATTTTGTCCGGTCGAAGTAGAGCTCATTGCACTTAACATACTGAAATCTCCTTATCCTTTCTATTTTGCCATGAGCGATCACCCCGCTGCTTGCTCCTCCTGAACTCGTTTGGGCGAGATAAGCTTCATCAAAACGTGTGGCTTTTCTCCCCCACATGAGTCGGTCGAAGTAGAGCTCACCCTACTAATCCCGTTAAAATCCCCTTATCACTTACATTTCGCTATAATCGCTTCGCTGCTTGCTCCTCCCGGGCTCACCTGAGCGAGATAATCTTCAAAATAAATAAAAGCCCAAAAATAATACTTTATCTTTGATTTCAGTGGTGAGATACTGTATGATTTACCTATGCGTTTGAGCTTCCCTCCTTCAACTAAATTTGCCCTTTTTCAATTTTCATTCTTTTCCTTTTTCTTTGTCTTGCATGTTATGGGTTGAGATTAAACCCCGCAACACTGAACTCACACATTGAAGGATTGCTGATGCGGGGTGTAGAGTAGCGTGGTTGGGGTCTGCTCTGCACTCTTCCACTAACTCTGGTTCGTTTGAACAAAAAGGGCCCGTCATTCCCTTGGTGGCAGCCCCACCGAAGCCTTTCGGAACACCAACCTTAAAGGCAGTGTTCACGATAAATTTCACTTCCGATATCTGCACGGCTTACGGAAGGTCTGGTGCCCTATATAGCAAGGCATGCTTAGAAAGGACAAGAAAGACGAGTTTTTGAGCCAAAATAGGCCCTCTCTTGTTTACGTTGATTTTTGAGCGTGGAGGAATTGACCGCTAGAAGGATGATACCTATCAGTGCAATGAAGCGATCATCTCACTTATCAGCACTTCCTTGACTTGATAATTCCTGTAATCTGAGTCTTCATTTGTTCATTCCGAGGAGCGGATCTGGGGCACCAGGCGTGTCTGTGGCACCAAAACGCTTGTTTGCAGCCGTTATTTTGCCGCTCCTGGCTCGTTTTCTACAGTTCTTCCGACACTGGGAGCCTAGGATCCTTCTCGCCTATCATTTCACTGTGGAAAGTCAACGAGGATGATTATCGTGAACGCTGCCTTTAAAGTGGACTCCCCCTTCACTTAGGCTTCGCTTCCTAGGTGATGTGCATCTAACAGTCAAAAAACTCCATGCAAGTCAGTCAGAGTAATTACGTTCAGGTCTCCAGCTTCACTAAGTATAAGGTAGGTAACGGGCATTATACAGTTAAAGACTTAGGAAGCCACACCATAGGTAAGAAGTGTTAAAATATCTGTAGCATTCGCAGTCTCATCAGGTTTGAAATTCAAATCTGTTCTAAAACTACAAAATTCATAATAAGTACTTATCAAACTCCCTCTAGTAATTGTAATGCAAAATGAGTAGTTTCAATATTCGAAGTCTTCTGAAGTTATCACTTTCAGCAGAATTTCTGAAGAATACTCAACAAAACTATAGATTCCTTGTTTTCTGTTTGCTAACCAGCTTGCATTATCAATATGCGCAAACCAAAAATACGTAAATTGGAGGGTCATCTTATTTAATTCCTTTTGCTAACAAAATATTTGACAAAGTAAATTTCAATAAAATATTCATTTCTCTCACCATCAAAAACATAATTGGGGTCGTAGATAACAATGAAATCCAGAATTTACAACTATAATAAATTTCTGAGAACTCTGACTACCACTGAAATTGAAGATATTTTGAGTTTGTCGTGTGTTTGTGAAACAAATAGTAATAAATATCATAATTATATCTGCTCAAGCAATAGACATATAATTACAGGAAATTTGGATATAATTGACGATGTTGTTTTCCGTAACATCCTCAACAAATGCACTAAATTTAGATTCAAGGATAAATCTAATAGACAAGATATTAAAAATATTTTTATCAACCGCACTAGAGGTTGTTAATTACTTGGTCAATAAGTTCAAGCTAAACGGCGAAAAAATCGACCGCATTATGTCTTTTTTGAACACGGAATACAGGACAAAAATAAAACTACTTCTTCATGGAGAGTTACCCATAGAAAATACTTGGAAGTTTCCATATGAAGTTGTCAAAAGGTTGCAAAATACTTTCACATTTTGTCCATTGGATAAGGCCAGTAATAACAATGGACTAATTCGTAAAAAGTATCACCTTGTGTTCCTAATGGAAGAAATAAGAATTACTTTTGATGAAGTTAATAATACAATAGTATATGGAACTAACAATGGAGTTTATGAAGCCGTTCCAAATGCAAATGAAGTTTCAATAATTCTTAAAGGCAGTGTCCATGATAAAATCAGTTTCCGAGTTTTCACCGGAAATCGAAAGGTTCGTGCCCTATTTAACCAGAAACATTGAGAAAACGGCTAAGAACGAGCATGAACGAGCCCTATACGGCCCTAATTTGAGTGTTCCGCTCACGCAACGCCCACTCCCTCCACGGCTACCGATAAAGTTTCCCAATTAAAATTTCTGTTTGAGAAGGTAATGGACCATCAAATGGGGTAAGTTTAGTTGAGCGGAGTGGACTATAGACTCCTGAATGTATGCTGTTTCCTTAAAATGGGTTTTCCAGTTATTTACGGATCAGAGGCGGTTGAAAGGAGTGGGCGTTGCGTGCGCGGAACACTCAAGTGTAGGGCCGTATGGGGCTCTTCTCTGTTTGTTCCTAGCCGTTTTTTCAACATTACTGGTGAAGTTGGACTCAGGCCTCTCGATTGCCGGTGAAAACTCGGAGACTGATTTTATCGTGGATACTGCCTTTAAGCATAAGTTTTTCAACCTGACGAACAAGTCGAAATTCGTAGTGGAATGTGCACCTCCATTGATTTATGCCATACCAAAGTTACATAAAAATCCTATCAAATTTAGATGTATAACAGGAGCACATAATAGCAGTTTGAAACCTCTGGCTCAGGAATTAGGTGTGGTATTCACAACACTGAAGAAGCCTTTTGTTGAATACGCTAACATAGTTAAATCTCGGAACAAAAAAAAACATACGGGTCAATTGCAAACATAAATATTGCGGAGCAACTGAAATCATTTAAAAATAACGATGCGAAACGTTATTCGGCAGATTTCACTGATATGTTCAAAAACCTACCTCATACTACTATTATTGGCTGTATGAGTTATTTGGTCAACATATGCTTTAATAATGCTAATAAAAAGTTTATCGCGAGTAATGGTTTCAAGTCTTTCTACACGGTTAACCAATCGTAAAACAGTAGTTACAGATATTATACTAAACATGACTTAATTTACTACATTGACTACCTTCTCAATAATAGCTACTGTTTTTTCGTTAGCGTCGTTTTCAAACAGAAACAAGGGGTTCCACAGGGCGGTAATTTTAGCCCCATCCTAGCAGACTTTGTTTTATCAGTGATGGAGTTCTTATTTTCCAAAACTTTGTCTTTTGATCGTAATGTTTAGTTTGAGCCGTATAGGTATACGGATGACCTATAAATCATTCATAACAAAACGGACAAATATATAAAAGACCGGTTAGCTGTTGTTTACAATAATTTGTTAGAGATCAAAAGAACCGATAGGGACAATTTTCACACCAACCACTTAGATATCAACATAAAAATAGATAATAACGAAATTTCGACTAATTTATACACTAAAACGGACAACTTCGATTTCCTCGTTAAAAAATTCCCGCAGTCAGATTCGGCAGTTTCTGTTATCATCAAGGCCTCAACAATATACACTCAGGAACTCGGTGCTCGCGACCCGCGCGCATTTCGGGCCTTGCTCGCCACCCGCCCACCCCTCATTTTGAAGTGCTCGCCACCCGCTGACCCCTCGTCTCCGCACGCCACCCGCTATGGGTATAGCGGGTCGGGAGCGCGAGTGGAGGAGGTACAGCGGGTCGCGAACCCATTGCGAGCCAGTCGACCGCTGTATCCTCAAAAATCACAGTTGGCGTCTCTTTCCTCTGGATCGTTTTCTTTTTTTTTCTATGCTTTTGATTTGTTTTCCTTTGTGATTTAGAACTACGGTGAAGTTTACCAACTGTTCTCCGTGGTTGCTGTGACCCGTTAGCCAGACCATATGTGCGACCTCGTTGTCATTCGGCGAGTGAGCACATAATTATCTAATGCCTTAGGTGTACCCACGAGTACCAGATAGGTGTTAATGACACTAGGACCATCACGCCTCCATTATCACCATCCTCACGTCGACGTGTGACTCGATACGCCTCAGATCATATGTGATGAGTTCTCCGACAAATGTTTTTTGAACATTTCTGTCAACCCCAGCTACTCCACGTCAGTAGTTCCCTATCCCTATTTTCGCTATACAATTATTTTCCATTTAGATATTTGCAATCGACACAAATTCTCCGAAAAAATGAAATAATTTTTTTGGAACACTTCAAATTAATTTTTTTAAGAGGAAAAATAAAATAAAAAAAGCTCATTGCTTATTCCTGAATTTCGAACGACTCGTGAGCTAAAAAATGTTGAACATATTTGGTGAATGTCAATAAATGTAAATTTATCAGATGGTACGGGCGAGTACTTGAATTTTTGAACGGTCTTCAAATTATGTGTGTAACATCATAAATAATTTTGTTTCGCTCGCTGAATAATTTTTTCCAGGTGAAAAATTTTTTCCGCTGGTACGCATGCTTCCATTTTTGAACCGGTCCGCACAGTGCACGATGTGGGAGCTCGTGCTTATGGAGGTAAGATGCTATTTTTAATTGTTCGCGATTCTCTTCCCCGGGCTTATATTAGACGACAAGAAGCAGCTGAGTTAGAAGTTTTCCTTGAAGCTCTGAACGTTTAAAATTTTTTAGAGATGCTGGTTAATAGAGTTCGTAGAAGAGCTGCGTATTTGGAGCGTCTGAGGAATGGACGAAGAAAATGGAAGTCAGCTCTCGACTGGTTCGTGAGTCATTTCGAAAAAGGCCAATTTTCACGTTTTTTTTTACACAGGGCGTGTTTTCAATGCACCACGATGTTTTAGAAAACCATAATCCGCAGATTTCTGTAGATATTTTTTCAATAAAAAAAAATTGCAAAATACCTCAGAGATTTCCATATTCCTAGAGGGGGCATATTCATATTTGCGAAAGGAAAACGGGTATCCTAGGGGAAATTTAGGACGTCCAGAAAAACTGTTTCAAAGTTCGCTCTATTTTGGGTGCTGATTACAAATTTCAGGTCCACTTGTCATTTTGTTTCGAAAGAGGATTTTTTCTGAACGTCTAAAATGTCCTTGTCGGTTCCCTTAACATATCGCTAGCACCAAAAAGGCATTGTTTACGAATTCACTCAGGTAATTAGGAAATTTCGAGCCGGATTCTTCATGTACTGTCCACTACCTACAACAGCGAAAACGTTGTCCTTCAAATCACCGTTGTGCGGGTGAAGCAGTCCCTAGAAAGTGAACTTTTCATGAATTTTTTCAATTACTTCGCTAAACCAGTAATACAGTATCATTTCAGGAGAGATATTCGCAGCCTATAAATTCCACAAGGATCGTACAATTTCCAATGGATACCAATTAATGTAACTGCGCTGCTATTACTTATTTGTACTACCTAATTCCACAAAAATCAATTTTTTCAGCGACATGGCACACCGAAGAGCAGTCAATGTGGAGAAGTAGAAGAGCTAATGTAGCGTATTATGGCAGAGCCGTGAGGCAATGATGCTAGTGGATTCTGTAAGTATTTTTTCATTTCCTGTATAATTAAATTGCCATGTTCCTGATTGCTTCCCATGAAATAGTTCATTACAGTGATGTTATTTACAAAAAATATTACAACTTAATGCGATAATGATATTGGGATAAGTAGAATTAGAATATTTATATATTGATAATTAAAACAAGGAAGGAAAACACTTGGTGTTATCCTAGGCGGGGGGGCACTCAGGCCTTGAGCGAAAATGAACCAATGATTATTCAAGATTTTTTTAGTTTCCATAATAACTGATCGATACCGATATCAGGTAAATCCCTTTGTTTCCTTTTTATAGATTAATCTCGAGTGCCTCCAGTCTGGGATAGAGCCAAATGCTTATTATACATGGGATCGTGCTTCGTTTACTACATGCCATGATATATATTAATATATTTGTGACCAATGAGATTGATATGAATTCGGCATGAGAAACTCTGATTTCGAACATTGCATTAATTGAACGCCCGCCTGTGATATTAAATGCAGTGAATTTATTCTGATTGCCGGAATATAATATAATAATAAATACATTTTAACCGATTGTAGATCATAAATCTATTGCTGAAAGATAAGGGTTAGAGGTGGGGGCATAGATTCGATGGGGTATGAGAATTTAATGATCGGGGTGTGAGCTTATGTTAAGTTATCACGCAAGAGTGCGCGTCACCCGCTACCATTTTGTCAGCGACCAATAGAAGGCGAGCAGGTGAGTGTCTTCTTCTTCTTCTTTGCAGCCGCAGGAAGGTTTTTGTCAAAGGTTCAAGAAACGGGCGATTGAAACCGGATTCGTCCACAAATCCATTGTTGTCAGAGTGGTCGGCCTCTTTGCACAATCAAATAGGTGTTCAGTTGTGTGGCCACGGCTCCCACAGTCCGGGCACTCGTCAGGCTTACTGCGATCGATCTTATGCAAGTATGACATCAGCATAGGGGAATGACCGAGCGTAACGAGGCAAGGGTACTTCTAGCCCGCCTACCGAGTTCCATCTCGGTGTCGCTGACTACGGGTGGTACGACCCCCAATATGGGATTGACGGTCATCCTACTCAAGTGATCCCTGACAAACTTGGTGTGCTCCGCACGTAAAAGACGCAGACGATCCAGTTGGGAGTCCGTCCATCTTTGTATATTGACTTTCTCGGGAGAATCCGCAAAAGGCCTTCTGATATGTCTCTCTCTCACGGGATTCATGATCCTTCTTAATGGGTGGTCAGGCTGCTTGACAATGTTAATAACCAGTTGCTGCGCTTGGAGTTGGCAGTGCTCCTTAACCGGCAGAACTCGGGCCTCAGCATGAAGATGTTCCACTGGGGTGCTTTTCGCACACCCTCTGGCAATCCGAAGTGCAGCATTTTGAACTCGCTGCATCTTTGTCCACGATGAATCTGATATCATGTGTTGTCATACCGGTGCAGCGTACTCCAATGCCGGCTGCAATATTGCCTTGTAGGTGGTCAAAATTGTCTCCTTGCTACTTCCCACGACGTTCCTCCCAGAGCTCGTAGCACGTTGAGCTTTGCTTTCACTGTAGCCTGTTTCTGCTCAGTATTCTTGTGGAACCTCAACAAAGGATCCAATACTAGGCCGAGCAGCTTAGGGAAACGTGCGGCAGGCAGACGAGCGTCTTCCCAATTCACAACGGGGTGAGCGCAGTGTTCCTTAGGGTCAGTGGAGAAAACTGATACAGATGATTTAGCGGCAGAGACAGTGAGCATCCTATCATCGAGAAAGCTCTTCAGAACGATGAGCTAGCTATTGATCTTGCGTGCAGCTATATTAAGGTCTCTGTCTCGGCACAAGATGGTGATGTCATCCGCATACGCAACGACTTTGATGTCACTTGGGGGGACGGGCAAATCTTCCAGGTAAAGACTGAACAGAGCAGGCGATATGAATCCTCCTTGAGGGACACCGGCAGCGATCGGAATGCTATTAGAGACATGTCCCTGAAACAGTACTTTTGCTCGGCGTCCTTAGATGAGTGCGGTAATCCATCGCTTCTGCCAAGGCGGGATGGTGGACCTCAATAGCTTCTCAGACAGTATGCCCAAGTTGACAGTGCCAAACGCCTTCGCGAGGTCCAGGGCTACTCCAACAGTGCGTTGAGGCTTTCCGGCGTTGAAGCCATCCAAAACATAGCTCACAATCTCCAGCAGCGCCGTGGTGGTAGAGTGTAATTTGCGGAATCCATGCTGGTGCTGCTGATTGTTATTATGCTCGGCCAGCTCCTTGACGACCAGTTTCTCAGCGGCTTTGGCGATTGGTGATAAAAGACTTATTGGCCTGTATCCCTTAGCCGTGGAGGGCGATTTACCTGGCTTGGGCAACGGGATGACGCTTGCCATTTTCCAGTCTTGCGGTAAGATGCACGTTCGAAAGGATGTGTTGATGACGTCAGCCAGAATTGGCATAATCTTACTCGGTATTTTTTTCAAGACCGCCGGACTAATGCCATCCGGCCCTACAGCCTTCGAGTTGCGCATCTCTTTAACCACCTTTTCAATCTGCGCGGGCGTCACAGCTTCTGCTTCATTCATAAGTGGTAACTTACAGAGCTCTCTTACAGTCACTCGGTTCCGCTTCCCTCTCTTAGCCAGAAATATGAAAAAATTCTTTCCGAGAGCAGTTGCAGCCTCCTGCCCCGACTTGAAAACTCCATCCTCGAACTCGATCGTGGAGTATTTGGTGGAGGTGCTCTTGCCCGAGATCATCTTTAGAACTTTCCAAGTTGACGCTCCATAACTCTTGAAATTCATCTTCTCCGTAAATTTCTCCCAACACTCCTCCTTGTGCTTGTCCAGATCTCGCTTAATCTCACTATCCAGCTCAGCAATGGTCGGATCCAGGTGATCTACGACTCTCTTTGCATCCCTTGTCCTTATCTTCTCCAAGATTTCCCTGGTGACATTGGGAAAGAAGGTCTTAACTCGGCCCTCCGGAATGGCTTTCATGGCCTTGCGAATCGCGTCAGTCAAGTGACGTTCCTTCTGGTGCACGTTTCCATTCCATGGGTAGTCATCCCACATGGCGAAGTGCCACCTCCTGAACAAGCGCCAGTCTGCAAGGCAAAGATTTAGATAAGACCTTTGACGGATACCTGAATAAGGAGCAATAGAATTAGAGAGATCGACATGGACAAAGACGGGGATATGATCACTGGACAGAGTGCTAGCCGTCGACCAAGAGCAGGCGCTGGAGAGATTAGAAGACACAAGAGAGATGTCTGGACTAGAGGATCGGCCGTCGGCCGGGAGACGAGTGGGCTGATCATCGTTGAGAATGACCAGATCGCACTCCTTCGCCCATTCTTCGACGTCTTCTCCTCTAGCGTCAGTGTCAAGCGACGAGCAGAATGTATGAGCATTGAAATCGCCTGCAAAGACAACAGAGGGTGAAAGGGAGCAGTCGTACAGCTGCTTGAGTGAAGGAGTGGGGTCATAAGATTGGGGACAGGACGTGGTAGGAGGGATATAGACATTAAAAAGAGATAGAGGTGTTTTAAGAGGGAGATGGATAGGTAGGCACTCAAGAGTACCGTCCGATGGGGTGTTTGGTATGATATGAGAGGGTAGATTTGTTTCCTGAACCACTATGACATCAGGATGATGAGTACGAGAAAAAAGAGAGAGTTCAGACAACTTGGGACGAAGGCCATTGAGGTTATAATGTACAATAGAGAGGGGGCGGTTGGTAAAGGAGGAATCAGAGTTGCTGGGGGCAGAGCACAGAACACAACGGAAGGAGGAGTCGTGATGCCTCACAGAACTGAGAACCGAACAGGAGAGATGCACCCACCTTTGGCATCCGAAGCACTGGACGCTTGTTTTGCTCCATGTGACATCCTTGCCGCACGTGGCGCATGGGTACTTCTGAGCGGGTCCTGGATTCCTCTCGACGCCGGCCATTTGTAGTAGAATCCTTAGGAGAGCTGCAGCCAGCCAGCATCTCTCCCATGACAAAAACCCTCCACGCGGAGGGGTTGACGTCGGTTTGCACGAAGGTGGTCTTCTTTCCTCCACACTGCCACGGCACGAACGTACGACATCTCGGCAGCCGGGTGAGTGTGATGTGGCGAGCGCGCCGCCGAATCAGTGGTGGCGGGCGGCGAGCCCCCGCCGTCGAGTGCTCGCCACCCGCTATAATTTCGCTCGCTGCCCGCGAAAAGGGTTGCTCGCCACCGGACTTTCGCTTCGCGGGTGGCGAGCTCCAACCTTCTGAGCACGTTGACCGTGAGGATAGCCAATGTCTGTTCTGCGGTGGGATTTTTCATTGATATATTAAAAGGGTTGAAAAACTCACTTTTGCATAATGGATACTCTTCTGAATTCATTACTGTAAACATAGTCAAATGTATCTATCGCAACAAAAACGTTTCATATAAATTTCTTCTGCCAGATGATCACAATAACATTAAGAAAGTTCTTAATGCTATTTTATGAGCGTTACAAGCTACACTCTAATCTTGATTCCGATTCCTCCCCCATACCACCATTTGTTTGACTACCGACATGGTTTGACTTTATCGATCCCATTTTGATTTGGACTCATTGGCTCTTCCCCCCCCCCCCAATCTTGAACTCTTTTTGCTTTTTTTTCACCAGTTTCATGTCTCTAATTTCACGTAATATCCCATGCAGCTCTTTACCAACAGTTCTCGCTCAATTTTCTCCTCTAATTGCTCTTTCTCATCGACAATTCTGTTCCTCACTGAGAAGCCTCGGCAGAATTGTTTGGTGATGCTCGTCTGCGGGTAGAGGCGAAACGAATTTTATCAATTCTAATTCCTCTGCATGCATCTATCTTCCTTCTCTTTCCTATGGTGAAGACCTCTTCGTGGCTGCAAAGAAGGACAACAAGGGTCTCCAGAAAAATTCTGCTGATTTTTTCCCCTGAGCGTTTCACAGAAAAAGTTTTCAAGAAATTATTTTTTGTCTAAAACTGCTTCTAGGATCACGGCAAAACCAAATGTGACCATAACTTTAACAGTCAGACATTTTGTTTTTATCTCTTTGCAGCCATAAAAACGCCGTAATATCTGCGCTCCAACCGACCATAACCGAGAGATGGATCAAGATCGACTTGCAAAGGCTGATCAGCTTGATCGAATGTATACGAAATCGAGAATTTGTTGCAGTAAAGGTGCGAGGAAAGCCTATCGGCCATTAGATTTGTGATCACACAATTTTATCGATTGAAAAATCTGATTTAACCCAGGGGTGCCCTATCCTTTTGATACGCGATTTAAAACATAAATTTATTCTAGAAAAGTGCACAAATATTCGATCTAACCCAAAAGAGGTACACGGGGCTTATTTTACATCCTGATCACTGCAGTATTTACGGAAAAGTTCTATCTTCTCAAGAAACACGAGACCGAAAAATCCAGGGGGCGTCCTATCTTTATGATACGCAATGTAGGGCATAGCCCCTCGGATAATCGCAGCAAGTCAATCAATCGGTGGAACCCAATAGAAAATCTCGTAGAGTGAATGAATCAACCTTTACACAAATAAACGTGCCATTTGCTGGCAGTCGCTCCTCGAGCAATGAAGCAGTAAAACATGGGACCTGGCCAACGATGACGGACCTCTGCCACGAAGCGATCACAATCGAAGCGCTCTTTAACCAAGCGCGATTAAAAAGGAGCAGAGGCCGGATTCATCATTGCGCACACCCTGGGTTTGCCGATTTGGGTTGTTCAGCGCGAGCGTAACCCATTTTTCTGGGATTCATCAATTTGATAACCCATCAAGAAATGGGTTTGGGTTTGGGTTCGCGCAACCTGAGGCGGGAGCGAGGGTTCGCTCAACCCAACCCAAAATGGGCAGGCAGATAACGCGCTCCAGCGCCATTCTCAGAAATAATGTGGTGTGATTTGTAAAAATCACTTATAATGAATGCGTTTACTACCTATATACGCGATTGGAGAGATCGTCAACATCTGTTCTCTACATCTTTTCGTGTTTAACGGACAACTTCAAAATATTTGACTCAACCGCTAGCTGCAGAATGAATCTCTAGACTTCCACAATGTTGAGTCCATCACTTCCTCTAATATTTCCGTCATCATCTCTCATTTTTCCTCTTCTTTCATTTCCCAAATTTTCTGAACACCAGCATCTATGTCGTTCTTCTGTGCCACCCTGATTTAGATAGTGTTCATTTCTCATCCCTAGTTTTAATTTTCTTTCAAGTTCTATCGTTCTCTCCTCTTTCCATGAGATCTATTTTCTTGTTCTTCTGTCCACGTAAGTTTATTTTCTCCCAGAAAGACGAAAAGAAGGAGATACGGCCTTAGGGAGCTGTGGGAGACCGGATCCGATCGATGTGAAAGGAATGTTTGTCAGAATATGAATGTTATACAAACTGCATCAAGTGAACGATTTTCCCCAGTCTGAACCGTTCTGTTTCGCAAAATTGATTCTGTTCTATTTTACTCGTCAGATATACATATAACCACTGCAGTGTTATAACAGGTGTGTAAGTATAGCGTCTTGCTTTACTATGTACGATGCACCTACTTGAACACGCCAGTACTTTCCAGAATCGAAAAAGGGCACTAATTCACCCATAGCATACTCCATGATTCCCTGTTACTTCGATCGAAAAGGAAAAACACTTCAGAATAATCTATGCAATGCTTAATAATGATAAATTTATTTATGCCCCCTTTAGAAAATCATTTTTGGAGTATTACAGGGGTTATTGCTGAAACGCAAAAAATGCTACACAACGCAATATTTTGGATATGCAGCCTGAATTTAGAACAACAGAACATATTTGAACAGAAGTCTTTCAAAATATGGGCTACAACTGGCTTCAGACAGCACAAGAAAGTATCGTTTAATGATTAAATAAGTATCGTTGTCCGATTAACTTTTTGGGGGTCTGACGATTTTCAAAACACATAAATCAGCAGAAGAACACGAAAATTGAAACCACAAGAAAATTTGGAGCCAGTTGCAAAAACAGTGACTTCTAGAATGAGCATTCAACACTAGCTGCGCGATAATAGCGAAAAGTGCGATACAAGGTGTTGGCAATAAAAATAATTGAGTATTGATTGGACGGAAAATCGGAGATAGGCGTCGCGAAAATACGTAGTGTATTCGCAGACGCCTCTCGTGCCGACAGAAAATGGGTTAGGGGAACCAACCCAAGATTTGCGCTGATGAATCAAAGGTGGTGGGTTATCCAACCCAAACCCATTTTTCCAACCCAGGTCTGCCAAACCCAGAGTTTGCGCCAACCCATTTTTCAATGATGAATCCGGCCTCAGTTGTCTCCCGCATGGCCGCAGCGACCAGCCGCAGTCAAAACGGAGCTTCATGCAGCATAATCCTGAGAGGGATGTATTATAATAGCCTTATGATTGGTGAAACTCATCGAACGATCAATCCGATTCTCAGGAAAAGTGTGTGTATGAAAACTGGACGAGATAGAAAATAACTAGAGCCATTTTTGTGAATCAGCAACATCCATAGACTAGTAAGGCAGAAGTTGAAAAATACTTGGCATAGGCCGGGATCATACTTCCGTCGGGGCGATGCGTGAAGAAAGCGGTATCGATCAATCGCGGCGATATTGCGCTTTGGAGGGAATCGATTGTTTTTATAAGCATAGAGGCAACTCGTAGAGTTAGAAGGGATGAGATATTCATTCGAGAATCTTCTTCTTCTTTGCAGCCACGAAGAGAAAATTGTCATAGCGGGTACTGGATTCCTTTCGACGCCAGCCCTTAGCAGTAGAATCTTCAGGAGAGCTGGGGCCAACCAGCAACTTTCCCGTGCCAAAAACCCTCTTCGTGGAAGGGTTGATGTCGGTTTGCACGGAGTTGGTGCTGCTTCCTCCCCACGGCCACGGCACGAAAGTACGGCATCTCGGCAATATACGAGAATGATTGACACATCTATTTTTAACCACATGCCGAAATTTTCAGCAAATATGAATATCGCCGCGATTTTATCGCAACGTTGCCCAATGGAGAGCGGCGCCGATGTCATCGCGGCGATATAACGTCGGCATGGATCCTGAAGAGACTTCGCGTTCACTATTGAAGGTTGGCGCAAACTCGGTGCCACATGCTATGACATAGGCGCACCGAGTTTGCGCCAACCTGCAATGAAGAACACAAAGTCTCTTCAGGATCCATGCCGATCTTACATATTTGCTTAAAATTTCCGAGATGTGGGTGAAAACGTAGATTTCAACTGATCTCGAATGTTTACGTCATCCCATTTCACTCAACGAGATGCTGTTTTGCTCGTCAGAACAATCGACTCCCTCAGAAGCGCAGTATCGCCGCGAATGATCGATACTGCTCCTTATCACACATCGCCGAGACGGCAGTATGACCCGGGCCATACAGGAGTACAGTCGGCTTCCAAAACGCGTTCAGTTTGCCTTGACGGACTTTGCCGCCCGATATTTCTTCAATCTGGAGGATGAACGAACCTGGCGAAGAGTGATCGATTTTGAACAATCTATCCACTGCAGTGATCCAGGCTTGCCATTCATAACTAGCGTTCCAGGAGAGGCAAGATCACTAAAAGTTTGAAAGTGTTTCTAATCTTTTTTTCTGCATAGAATGAATATAAAGGCTATAAAACGGCGAAATTTACATGATTCCTACGCGTGCTGGTGCGAAGCGGAGGTTAGAGACAGTGAGAGAACGGGAGCCGGAGGGAGGCCCAGGCGTAACGCGCGCCGCTCGCGCCTCGAATGATGTGAATTACGACGTTTTATAGAGGGTACGGAAACATATTATCTTACTTGACGAAAATTGTGTTCAGAGAACGCTCACACGTAACTACAGTTTGCAGAGATGAAAGAATAGTCATACTTGAAGCCAACACAATATGAACTGAATTATCTTCTGGAATGCACTTTAGACTTAGATATTACAAGAAATACAAAATGATTGAAATTGGTGGGAGAGTACCTGACACTACGGCAATATGACTCGAGTCTGCTGAAATCACTAGATCTCGAACAGCGGCAGCAAGGCGGGGAAGCATAGTTGGTCGACCCACTCCACTTAAAGTGAATTTACAGAGCACCGCCTCTGCTCCAGCTGACAGTAAACCGCCGAACTGAGTCAACGCAAGGCAGGGAGCTACCTAACAATACAATTTAAAGATTGCATGACTTCCGAACTGTTTCGTCGTTACCGAGAATGGGAGCACTCAAAGGCTGTGGCCACGATAAAAAAAGAGCCGCCGAGCCTTCACCGGAAATCAAAGGGTCCGAGGCCCACTGCAACGACAATGTCGAACAAAATGCTAAAAAGAGGAGAATGTGGGATAGATTATGATCTTTTGACCATCATTTGTTCTTTGGAGCCGATTTTTCCGCTGTTCACCTTAATCGTGGGCAGTTGAGTGGGAGGGGATGGCCTCCATTTGAATATTTGGGCCGTGTGGGGCCAGTTTGGGCCTTTGCAGCCCTTTTTTGACATTGTACTAACAAAAGCCTGCGAAACTTTCAATTTCAGATAAAAACTGGGAGACAGTTTTTTTATCGCGGACACTGTCTTTAAGGATAAAGCTACTCACTTTGTGCCAGTGGACCATGTAGGACGAATCATTGACTCCTTTCTGAGAAACATGTGACCTAGAAAGGTGACAATTAGCTAACATAACGCAACCGAAATGAGTCTGTTGAATATAGTGGGCAAGTAAGCATGAGTATAAGGAGCAAGTGAACATAATAGATTGGGAATACTCTTGGGTGAGTATTCAAAAATGAACCACCGTCTACGGCTGATTATCACAAACTCATGGAAGAGTCAGAAAGTGTTTCCACAAATCATCCATATTGAGAAACCAGATTCGGCTTTACTTAGGTGAGGTACATTCAGACGTTTAGGTACAATGCTCAGATGCTTCACGAGGCGCCTTGGCCGGGCAGTGAACTGCGTCTGGAAAAGCTTGACGAGGTACTTACCAGGGGTGTGCGTTAATGAAAATTTGTTTTTTCGTTAAGCGTTGATCGCTAAATTTCGAAAAAAACGCGTTAACCCGTTAGTGCGTTAACACGTTAATTTTGGATTTCGTTAACAAATTTTGAAACATTACCTGACCACAGCGAAAATCGATAAATCATCAGAGGTCACAGGAAAAATAAAATTGACCTTCAAATGGCGTCAGCAGGACGTCGTGGAAAGTGGTTGGGGCTTTAGATGACGTGGCCAGGACTTCGTGGAAAAGGAGTAGGCCTTCAGATGATGTCATGGAATGTAGGTAGGGCTTCAGATGAAGACGTCGTGGAAGGTAGGTGGGCACTCAGATGACTTCAGCAGGGTTGCGTCCCAAGAACCTTTCCACGACGCCGTGGGAAGAAAAACAGCCTTCTCATGGACAAATTTGCTTTCCGTGGATGCGAAATATAACTGAAAATTGCTCCAAAGTGACCGTGACTACGTTTTCATGGACGCGTTTTGCCGTGGCAATGTTCTTGGAACGCACCCCAGGACGTCGTGAACAATGGTTAGCGCTGGGTGGTGGCCATCGTGTATCAACACTCCTGAGGAGGCGGCAGAAACGGGGGAGGAGCGAAGTTCCTGATTGGACGCAACACGGGCTAGACCCGGCCCCCGGCTGTTGCGTCCAATCAGAGACCTCGCTCCTCCCCCGTTTCTCCCGCCTCCTCAGGGGTGTTGATACACGATGGCCATCACCCGTTAGCGCTTTATGAGGGAGTGCGCGGCGTCGAAGAAAGGCAGTAGCGCTCTATGTAGAGCGTGCGACGCTTGGTAGAAATTGAGTAGCGTTTCATGTGCAGAGTGCGCCGCGTAAAGAGTGATAAGCGCATGTGGAGGATGCACTGCAACCCGGAAAATTGTAAACAGGATGCCGTGGAAAGTGGATAGGACTCCAGAAGGGGTGTATGGAACGTGTTGGCGAGTGGTGTGCTACACTGGCTGACATAGACTCTGTTTCATTCCAAGTGAACTCATGTTTTCGTTTATCACAGCGCGGAGCGGTGGCTTTTTTCGTCGAAACCTCCTTAACACTGGTTATATTTCACAGAGGCCCACCGCTCCGCTGCTGGTGATAATCGAAATCAACAGGTCATTAGGGATGTACTAGAGCCCACGTAAGTAGAATGATATCCTTGAAACCTTGCTCAAAAGCTCTATATTCTACGGCATTCGCGGCACTTCGGATTGGTTTTGTAGATGTGTACACTTGCCGCAGATTGTATTCCCATTCTCGGCTTAGTTTGCAGTGCGGTCCACCAGATTTGGAACCCGGTATTCAATCCCCGTTTCCAACCCTCGTTTGGTGCCTTACTGTTGTTGTTGTTGTTGTTGTTGCCCATCTTCCACCATATACACTGATCCTGGATCCAACTTCCGGCACGTAGACGACATAATCAAATCAGATTGGGATCCTCTTCTTTGGAGGATCCCGGGATGGGGCGTTCTTCAACCCTCTTTTTTTTTCTTTTTTTTTATTCATTTATTTTTGTATTTTTTCATACTTATATGATCAACAAAGTGACAGTCAATGAATTATCAAAGTGACAGGAAATTGACGACTTCCACTGGTTTGAGCCGGAGATCTTCGACTGTAAGGTGCGTTGGCTTTCCAGAGCATGAGAACATGTGAGGTACTGTGTGTTCCTCGAGCTCGCAGTCAGGGCAAAGTGGGTTATCGGCTGCTCCTATATTATGCAGATACCATTGCGACTTCGAGTAGAAACCACTCCGGAGCTGGGATAGCGCTGCCCGATTTGATCTTGGCAAAGTCTCCTCCTCCTTCGCAATCTTCGGCGGCGGTCCACTTAGCAGGGGAGAGTTCATAGTACCCAAGAACTCTTTTACAAACTCCTTGTGAACTTCTTTCCAAATGATCTCTGCAGTTCCAGGTCTTACCGACATCGGCTTGACAGTTCTGACATGCTTCCTGATCTGTCTACGCGGTTCCGGCTTCTTCATCATGTCGTGCGATGGGTGTTCTGGGTCGATTGTCGAAACCGTACGATATTGAAGAGTCAGCATCTCATTATGAGCTTGAACTGGCATGATTCCCGTCTCGTTACTCAGGAGGGCGGTTCTCGCCATCGCCAGGCTTCCCGTCGCGGTCCTCAAGGCTGCATTTTGACACGCTTGTAACCGGTCCCAGTGAGACGATGCAATGAGCGGGCTCCAGGCTGGAGCAGCGTATGACATCACGGATTGTCCGATGGCACGGTTTGTCAATGTGAGCAGCTCTTTGCTTTGTACCCAGTTCCTTAATGCCAACGCTTTCAGGAGGTTCGCTCTTTCAGCCGTCTTCTTACGAACAGCTTCCGCATGTAGTCGTTCCGTCATCATAGTATCGAAACGATAGCCGAAAATCGTCGGATTTCTTTCGTGCGTGATTTGCGTCCCATTTATGAACACTTTCGGCACGTATCTCGCCTGAGTAGAATGTGTTGTAAGAAGAGAGACTGTGGTCTTCTGGAGCGACAGTTGAAGATGTAGATCTTCCAGGGCCTTTGTTAGCATCGGAAGATAGTCTTTCAGGCGTTTTTCACAGGTTTCCACATCTGGATATGATGTCACCAGTGTCAGGTCATCCGCATATGCGACTAGGCGTGTTTCTGGTGGTAGCGCCGAGAGTTCTGCGATGTAGAAAGAAAACAGGAGCGGAGAGAGAACCGCACCTTGCAGTACCCCGGAGTGCACCAATCTTAGGTTGGACATCTGGCCTCTAAACTCTGTCCGTATTGTTCTGCCCTTCAAGTAGCTAGAGATCCAGCGGGCTAAACCTCTCGGCAGAGACGACTCCGCAAGCTTTTGACAAAGCATGGAGATAACGACAGTGTCATAGGCTTTCTTCAAGTCGAGTGCGACCATAATTGAGCGGCTAGGCGGTCTCTTCTCGTTTAACCCATCTGTAATGAATCCGGTGAGTTCGACCAACGCTGAGGTGGTAGAGAAACCTTTCCGAAAACCATTCTGCCATCCAGGGATTTGCAGGTGCGTCTCCAGTGTAGGAAGAATGGTTCTTTCAAAAGTGCGGGCCATAGATGAGATGATCGAAATAGGCCTGTAGCTGTTCATATCCTCAGCAGGTTTTCCGGGCTTCATGAGTGGGAAGATTCTTGCCTCCTTCCACGATGCCGGGATCAGTCCAGTTGACAGGATTCTGTTGAAAAAGGCTCTAAGACATTCACGAAAAATTGGTCCTGAATGTTTGAGCATGACGGGGGCCACACCACTTGTATCGAACGCTCTAGACGGCTTGCACTTCTTCAAGGCGGCGTCAATGAGGGCGGTCGTAATGAGTGGAACGTCTTCTCTCGAAAAGCTTTCGATCCATCGAAAGGTCCTTCGTGACGATTTCAGGCTTTGATGAGGGCATGGCGAACTAAACTGTTTGCATAGAAGGTTGGCCACATTCTTGTTGTTCAACGGTTTGCCCTTATGCAGAATTTGGATGGGATTGGGTTCACTGAACGGCCTTCCAAAGCTTTCATGGTTGTCCATAGCTTGGAGTTTGTACGATGATCTAGGCCTTCCACGAACGCTCTCCAAGCAGGGTACGGCGCGGGGTGTGGATATCCACAGAGGGGGGCTGAACTGTAGGGATGAAAGGGGTGGGGGCTGAGCTCCGCCGGGAGATCAGCTGGACCGATCTGGATGTTTTTTTAAAGATTCAACTTCTTAAAATTTGCATCTTTTAAAATGGATTGTTCATCATCTTCGATTTTTGCAACAAAAAACAGACCAAATAGCGCTCCTGGGGAGAGTCCGAGAAAATCGGCTAAAACTTGACCAAATAACGCTTCTGGGGGAGGGAGTCTGAGCAAATCGCCAAAATGTTGCTTCTGGAAGTGGGGTCTGAGTAAAATTGGCCTTGTCCACACCTCGTGCCGTACCCTGTCTCCAAGTCTGTTGTCGGTCCATCCTCACTTCATCTGCGATTTCTCTGTTCAGCTCAGGGATCCTGGTATTGGTGGGGTCCGTTTTACGAATCGAGTCTCTTTCCCTTATAAGGTCCTTAGCGTTATCCGACAGTCCCGGCATGAAAGCCTTAGGCCTACTCTTAGGGATAGATTGTGACGTTGCTGTCCTTACGGCTGATGTCAGGAATCGATCCATCTCAGTGGGTTGGCCCGGAAGTCAAAACCAGCAGATTGCTGTTCCAGCACAAACGAAAACTTCAACCAGTTCGCCTTTTTGAAGTTAACGAACGTGGTTCTCGGTGAGGAAGATAGGAGGGTCTCGCTTTTGAACTCCATCAGGATCGGGAGGTGGTCACTCGCCCCTGTGTTCACGGTGTCCCAAACTGCTGACGATGTTGAGTCCTGTAAGCACAGCGAGAGGTGTGGTGATGAGGGTCTTCCATATATCGGCTTCCTAGTAGGGTGAGGGTCATCATTGAGAATCAAGAAATTGGATTGCGCTATCTCCTCTTCGAGGTCCTGTCCACGTTGGTCCTCTTCATCCTCAGACCAAAGAGGACTGTGCGCGTTGACATCTCCCATGACGATTGTGGATTTCCCGCATGTCGGGAATTGGGCGATAGACAGCTCGTATGAGGGTGGGCATGAGGATCTTGGCGGAGAGTAGAGGTTGTGAATGTGAACAGATCCAGCATTCGTTTCCACAGCTATGGAGATGCATTCCGTGGCACCATCGCTAGTTGTTGGAGTGATCACACTGCACTGTAAGTCGTTTCTAACCAGAAAAGCCACACCTCCTCCAGAGCTCGTCCTGTCGTTTCTCAGGCAGGTGTAACCTCGAACAACCGGTGATCCGTGATTTGGGTCCAGTTTAGTCTCTTGAAGTCCCACAATTTCAGCTCCTATACGGTATGCGAGAGCTTCTAGTTAAGCTGATTTGTTGCGAAAACCATTGATATTCCATTGGATTATCTTCAGAGAAACGGGACTTGAACGTTGAGGTTGAGATGCCGGCACGGCTACGCAGTTCGGGCACACGTATGAGCCGTCCGCATCCTTGAAGGACTTGAGACCGGAACATTTCCTCACATGAGTCCATTTCCTGCACTTGATACATTGGACGCTCCCTGCAGCGGCTGAGGTACCACACTGGGTGCAGGGCCATCGAATCCGACGAGGGGGTCCAGGGTTTGCTTCAATTCCGGCACGGATGAGTAGACAACGGATCAGCAGCGCCGGTTTATGCTGACCCGCAACCGAAAAAATTGGCTCCAGGACTCGTGAAAAGTGAATTCTGGGAGGTATAGTTGAGGACCTTTGACTTCGAAAGGATGAACGCAGTTGTAGACGACTTCTGATTCCGCGTACGCTCTTGCCAACGAGTAGGCGATCCTCCATAAAAGCGGTGCCTTATTCGACCGCAAAATGGTAGATTAGACCTCACATTTCCTTTTTAGAGCACCAAGCTTTCTACGCCTCTGATGCGCTGCTCTGTTCATGGCTGACAAGAAGAAGAAGAAGAGCACGAAATGGAATTCTTCAATATTGAGAAGATTTAACTGAAATAGATAAACAATGGAATGGAAAACATTGAGGTCTGCAATATATTTCACAACAAGCAAGAATGTTTCGACGTGCATGGCCCCAGTTTTTAAATCTGACATTGGAGCAGATCAATCAGTGCCGTAATTCCACCGCAATTAACGAACCCAAATTAACGTGATTTTAGAACTTTTTCGTTGAGCGTTAATCGCTAATTTTCAAAAAAAAAACCGCATTAACGTCATAACGCACAGCCCTGGTACTTACCAGACGTAAACCCTTCCAATTGCAAGGGTGGCAGCAATCGTGTCTCCCAAAGCAGTAAGCCTCACGAAAACGTTTTCCGCATTCTTCTCGCCGATACCTGAATTGACACATTACTACTCCACATATCAAATACTCAGGCAAACTGGGGATCGGAACCCCGTTCGACAGCCGTCGGAGCGGTCGAGGACGTCGGCTTCGACAGCTAAAAAGGGCGGAGTCGTTCCCCCTGCTGCTGCCGTAGGTGCCCCTGCAGCCGCGTTCTGTGCCCCTGCTCCGGCACTTTTAAGGTGCCCCTGCTGCCGCGTTCGGTGCCCCAGCACCAGCTCTTTTAAAATGCATCTGCTGCCGCCCTCGGCGCCCCTGCTCCGGCACTTTAAACGTGCCCCTGCAGCTGCGTTCGATGCCCCTGCTCCGGCATTTTTAAGGTGCCCCTGCTGCCGCGTTCCGTTCCCCTGCTCCGGCGCTTTTAGGATGCCTCTGTTGCCGCCGTTTAAGGCCCTTCTCGGGCTTTTTCGACCCTACAGCTGCTTTCGAAGTCTCTAATCATGTGAGGGAAAACCATACAATGTAATAAGAATGGACAGAAGTTTCCAAGAATCTTTTATTTTTCTCATCGAGCCACAAACACCAACATAGACACGAAAAGTAATGGTAGCGTCAACCATTAAAGGTGATTCGTAACTCAATCACAGCGAATGTAGCGTGTTCCGCCTTCTCCTCACTGTATCTTCAACCTTGCACATTCCGTTGAAGAAGTGGCGCATCTGAAAAAATGCAAAAATATCCGGCTGCCATGTAGCATTAATGCTTCTTGCGCTAAAAATGGGGAAGTTGTCGCGAAGGAGCGAAGGAGTTTCCGTATTTTCTTAAGAAATATGCGACAGTTTATCTACTTGATGATGTTCCCCTCATCGCTTTATTACAATGTTCTTCCGGAACTAGTTTTGACAGTGGGGGAGAGGGGGGGGGGAGGTCGAAGAATAATTTCACACCCATTCCATATTTTCTCCCCCCCCCCTGGGGCACCGATCCTTCAGGGAAAATCAGAGAACATTTTGCATTTGTTTTATGAATCATAAAAACCACAGGTCCTAACTTTTGGTGAAGAAAATCGATACTAGCTCTCTTAACCTCTCAATCGTCGGATTAAGAGCCAAAATTCTATCTCCTATTGTAGCTTGGTTGTTGTTAAACTGTATGACAGGGTGCGATTGTAAAATTTAGGGCATAACCTGAACTGCATGCGTAGAGCTGAGCTCAATTTCACACTTGCATTAGGCATCTTTCGTAGTCCTCAACGCGAGCGCAGCAGGCGCCCGGGACAGGCGGTGGACTATGAAACTTTTACCCGCGCTACACGCGCGGGTTGCACGTGCCTCCCATCCAGCACCGCCATAGCGGCACCGCCCGAACCGCCGTCACGGTTCCACAATTTGAATCAATACTCGCGTCTAAGTTTAGGTCTACTCCAACATAAATAATTCTAGGACTATCCTACGCCACAGTATACGTAAATGCAAGCCTGTGTATGTCACAGCTGAGGCCCAACATAAACCCACATCGCCCTGGCGCCGCCACCAGAGATTTAACAGTTGTTTCCCGCGCGGGAAAAGTTTCATAGCGCACCGCTCATCCCGTTTCTTAGCGCACACAAATACAGAAGCTAACTGAACGAAATAGTGTAACGACGGTTTGTTTTTTATGGGCAGACGAATTGTAGAGGGGACGAATTACACCGCAGCATGCTCGCGCGGCTGAAACAGCGAATTTTAGGGACAAAACGGTTGAAAAAGAGCAAAGCCGGCCTTTTCACAGCCTATACTGGAATGTTTACTCCGTCGGAAGCTTCAAAAACTAGCTAAAACACCGTATTCAAACGATCTCTCGACGAGTTTGTATCGGGGGGGGGGGGGTGGAGATCACGAATCTCAGGGCGGAGTTACCGAAATTTCTGACTTGATATTGCTCAAATTTAGTAGTTTTGACTCGCTTCTGACGCTTCAAAAGTATATTCGCGAAGTCGAACACGAATGTTATAGTCGGAGCTATGTATACTGTTAAAGGCAGTGGTCGCGATGAAAAACGTTACCTAAAAAACTATAAAAATCAGCTTAGATAGAAAACAGCTGAAAAAATATGAAGGTAGTGCGGTGAAAAACGGGCTACAGTTAGAGTTTCTAGGGCCCAAAGATGCTAGTTCGTGCACACGTGCACAGCGCAGCAAAAAAAGATCGCAGCCTCATGCCGAGCAGTCAAAAATCATCGACATTCAGAGGAAGAGGTAAATGCAAATGCAAGTAATGAAAAGAGTTGACAAATGAAAGCAAGCAATTCAGTCAATGTTTTTGCCTAGACGAGTCCGAAGGATAATGTTCATTGCTTGAAATTCAATTTCAAGCCAGCTGATCTTCTTGATATCAGAGATCATCGGTGCCGATGATGTGGAGTGGGCTCGTCCACCATCAAAAGACAAGAAAGTTCAGGCTCCAAATTTGGCCCAAAACAGTGGTTTTTCGCGATTTTTCCTCATTGGTCCCACTACTCTAAACCCAGAGAAGGGTTTAGAGAGAAAAGAATACAAGCATTTTTTTTATCGCGACCACTGCCTTTAAGTTATCTAGCCGACATTCTTGAAGACATTGAGCTTGAGAAGAATATTATTAATGCTTTCAGGATGCTTTCCGATCGAATCTAAAACATGACAAAAAATTATTCTTTTCATTGCCCAGTACGATCTGCTTGCCCGCTTTGACCCCAAAATTTCGAAAAATGCGAGTTACCCCTACTGGAGAGATTTCGCGAACCCGTTTTGGTGTTGTGAACCAGTATTTATGGGTTCAAGTGTTCCATACACTTGAGCGGTCTTGACGAATATAAATAAGAGAACGAAAAGCATTAAAACATTTTTGGTGCCCAGAATTTTCTCTAAATTTCAAATTGAAATTCAACGGCAGTCGAGTTTTTTCGAGAAGATAGAGGACTAGTTATGTTCTCGAATGGTATACCACACCTGGTCGAAGGATCACAAACGGACAAGGGAAATTTTACTGACCGTTATTTGGTGCAGAACATGCAAGCCAACGAAATAGTAAGTCGAAAATCGAGAGGATTGTTGAGTGCGCAAAATTTGATCAGAAATATGGAGGAAACATCTCACCGTTCTGAACGATGATGGATACGCCTTTGATCCACACCAGTTTCAGCGGCAGTTGTGCTTTGAACGCGGATTGCCCGTCAGCGGAAATTGCTCTATTTCAGGACGACAAGAATCCCTGGAAACAAAACCGTTTCTGAGGTTGCACAGGTTTTGAATATCTTTCACAACCGACTGTACAACTCGACCCCACTCTGATTTCAATCTAGTGCAAAATTCAGCTCAAATGCAACGTTCGCGATCACCATTATCGTTGAGTTCTACAGTGAATTGAAAGACTAAAAGGATCTTTGAATCTTAATGTCGCAAGAATGGCGGAAAACGAGCCAGGAATGGCAGAAACATGACTGCAAACAAGTTTTTTTTAGTCTTTACTGTGCTTGTCTGGGCCGAATTCCGGTCCGCAATTGCGTCTCGACACGCTTCGCGGCCGCACGCCCGAGTCGGAAGAGCTTCCAGCGCCGCAGTCGCCGATCTGCTTACTCTAGGTGGGCTTTTGAAACTGGAAACTAAGAAAAATTAGAGAAAATTGTATAAAAAAAACCATATCGAGTCGGCTTTGGCGCTGGAAACCCGACTGACTCGAGCGCGTGTGGCCGCAAAGCGTGTCGAGACGCAATTGCGGACCGGAATTTGGCCCAGATAAGCACAGTAAAACGCCTCACGCCCCCTTTCTGCCCCCTCGACGTGAACAAATGACAACTTGATAATGTGGCAACAGCAAATAACCAAATCAAGAAGGTACTGCCAATTGAGATATAACGATTAATTGCATTGATGTGTACCATTTTCTCTCAGCGATCATTTCGGACACTCTCAGAAGTCAATAAGAACAAGGTGGCTCTATTCTAGCCCAAAACCCTACATTCGGGTTGTTTTTAGACATATAGTTCAGTTCCGCAATCGCGTTCAGTCCTCATTATCACAATCGTAGAAGCAAAGCGGTTGTTCGTAAAAAATTGAACTAGAATCATTCTCAAAACAACCGCTCCGCTTCTACGATTGTGATAATGAGACTTTGCGGACTGAACGCGATTGCGGAACTAGATCATACCTTACTCTATGAAGCCCCAGAACTTTCGAATATTGGGGGGAACGCTAAAGTGAAGTCTATCGTGAACCCCCCATTTGAATATAATCCCCCCAATTCAAAGCTGGAAGGACTAGATGTTTTTGCGTACTGTCGTTCTCGGGGCCGAATTGCGGACTACGGCTGTTGCATCACGCGACACGTGGTAATAGTGCTGGAACCATTTGGTCCCTGCACGATACACCTTTAACTCAAGATGATTATCACGTGTCGCATGATGCAACAGCCATAGTTCGCGAGTGCGGACAGAATCTCGCTGAGACAACGGCAGTACAAGGGCGTTCGGCGCTAGGTGAAAGAGGGGTCCGAATATCGTATTTCAATAAACCATTGAATGAATGAGTAAATCGGACATTCTCTCTTGAAAAAAGCTCAAATAATTCAAATTTCTAATATAGCCTTTCCATATTTACCGAATGCATGTATGTGTACGAATGAGGCTTTTTCTACTTCTCCAAATTATAGAAATTTTTGGCCGAGATTTTTTTAAAAAATTTTTTTGAAGTGATCTGAATAAGGTCAAAAAGGAAAGATCTATATTTTTTTAAATAAATGAGCAAATTTGAAGAGCTGTCTCCTAGTTGATTCGTATGAGTGTTCGGAAAATTCCTCCGAGATTTTAATTGAAAATTCGAGATTTCAAACTGTTCCCGATTACTTTATGAAAACATTGAACATTCTTTACAGTTCGCAATGAAAGTTCTCACCCGAAATCGCCGAATACTGAAAAAAATGAGGTATTTCAAACTCCCGACTAGACCGGTTATTTAAAAAACTCATTATCTTGAAATCCTGAATGAATCGAAGATTTGGAAAGCCGAATAATTAAAATTTGTGCACGTAGCAAATACTGAACGTATTTACTTAGCGTAACGTAAACACGAGTAATGTGGTTTGCCAAATGAATAAAATATTCGGAAAAAAACCGAGATTGAGATTCCCGAATAAACCGAGAATACCAAACTATAAATTTCCTCAAATAATCATCATTGTTAGGGTAATCTCTGTGTTGTTTTCGAAGGAAGTCGTGACACACCTAACGTCGGCATGGATTCGGAAGAGACTGCGTTCACTGTTGAAGGTTGGCGCGAATTCGGTGCACCTATGTTATAGCATGTGGCACCGAGTTTGCGCCAACCTTCAACAGTGAACGCAAAGTCTCTTCACGATTCATGCCGACGTTATGTGGCACACGCCGAAGCGATGATATCATTGATGAGATAATGATACCTTCGCTTCCGATCGTGCCATGTATGTCGCTTAGCTGTGTCTTCCTAAACAATGGACACATATGATAAAACTGTCTCATGAGGCTCGAGCAACACCTATCGTCAATCTAGAGGGGAGGGGAAGCCGCGACGGTGCTATGATAGCTTCATCATAGAATCGGTTCTTTTTTTTCAAGAAATCACGGTGATGAGAATGAGGAGATAACCGCTTCGCTCGTGAGAAAATAGCTACAACGCGGCTCCCTAGAGATGGGATACAAATCATACCTCAGTTTCGAATGATGTACAATACCCGCGCTAAGTTTTGTAAAAACGGGGAGCATCTGGCAAACTTGGCAAAAAAGCGTCCGATGCATGTAACTTTGTTGAATCAAGACCTTTTTGAATTCTGAAAACGCTATCATATTCACAGATCAAATTGCTACCTAATTTTGTCACTTGTGTGCCGAAGTTCCCTAAGAGCACTTTGTTTTTGAAGGAAATAGTTTTTGCAATCGTTTTTCAAAAAACGTCGCGCGCGGCGAATGCGGCGAAACTTTGAGCAGTATTTGTACAAGTAATTGAAGAGCAATCGGTATGTTTTCTTCGAAAATTAAGTGCAGGTGAGAGTATCTCAAGGTTTGTTCAGGTTGAATTTTCGAAACCCTCAATTAAACACGCTTGAGAACTACCTGAAAAGCCAGAATTTTGTTGCGAAATCCCCGGACTCATAAATGAAGGATTTCAAAAACTCAACCTAAACAAACCTTGAGATTCCCCCACCTGCACTCAATTTTTGAACAAAACATACCAATTGCTCTTCAATTACTTGTACAAATACTGCTCAAAGTTTCGCCGCATTCGCCGCGCGCGACGTTTTTTGAAAAACGATTGCAAAAAATATTTCCTTCAAAAACAAAGTGCTCTTAGGGAACTTCGGCACACAAGTCACATAATTAGGTAGCAATTTGATCTGTGAATATGATAGCGTTTTCAGATTTCAAAAAAGTCTTCATTCAAAAAAGTTGCATGCATCGGACGCTTTTTTGCCAAGTTTGCCAGATGCTCCCCGTTTTTACAAAACTTAGCGCGGGTATTGTACATAATACAAAACGAGCAAACAGAAAGTATAAAACGAGCGCGAGGGCGCGTGGGAGAATGTACGAGAGAAATAATGCTATGACGAGTTAACAGAAGTTGATAAGAAAATGTCGATCAATGAGGCCACAGCACACGCGCGAACTTGTCCATCAGGCTGCCGGCTGAATACCTGCGCTCGCACAGCCTGCCGGCCAAAAGCCAGCGCTGGCACTTTCGGCCGGTGCACAGGCTGTCCGCAAACCCAATCCATATCTGACGTATTCTACGGCGCTCTGATCTCTAGTTTGCCTGAGTATGCGTACAGCGTCTTTACCACTAAATCAAATAAGCATAGGTAATCAATTACCTTCAATATGAGTTTTATACACGTAACTGTCCGCCTCTATGAACGCATTTTCATCCGTAGGAACAATAAAGACCTCCTTGCCGCTGCAGTACGCTATATAATTGCTCTGGAATTTTGGAGACATTTCGTGAAGATTTGGATAGCCGAACGCAGCGATTCGTTGAAACAAAACATACCGTCACTGCAACCTGATGGCAACCAATTCCAGTCGGGAGTTGTGTAATGTTGACAAGAGAATTATCTCGTGTTATAGAGTCAACACTAATGTGGGAGCCATGATCCACGATTATCACACAACGATCATCCTCGGGAATGTAGAATGCTCTCCTAAAGCAACACCGCGGAGAGTGAGGCGGAAGAACTCTATAGTCTGCCGAAATACCCTCACACTATTGGAAAAGGAGTGACTTTGTTAGAGGACACCAGCTGGAATGTTTCCGCACACCGACTCCACTCCACGATTTCACCTCCTCTGGTTACAGTGATGAGCTACAAATCTCAGTTATCCAGCACAAACGTGATTAACATAACACAAAACATGGTGAACTCAAGAACTATAACTCTAACCTTATCTCTTTCCATGAAAAAGACTGACACCAACACATCCGCGTGCTCAAGGACAGTGGTACGCTTCCCATCTGATGTGGTGTACAAAATGCACTCCGATCCAGAACACGTTGCTATAGTCCTGAAAATTATCAATGGATCATGCACTGAGACTGGATTTCAGAGATATTGAAGTGTAACAGAGAAAAGGTGCTTTAACAAGTCAGCTCACACATAGGCAGATAAAAGCTACATCTTTGCATCGTCGTATTCGGGGCCATATTCCGGTCCGCATTTGCGGACAGCGGCTGTTGCATCACCGAACAGGATGATAACACTATGTAACACGATTTTTGTTCCTGGCTTCTAAGTGTTATAATTTAATTTCTCATGTCCAAAAAGGGGGTGTGTATACAAGTCTGTTGGTACCTGCTCGTTGGTGCCCCTGCTTCTACTGAAACCAACAGACGTTTGAGTGTACACAAGGAACGTTCGAGCGATATAGCGTGCACAACTATATCGCGAAAGTATCCCGCACATTGCATAAAGGTGTCGTAGTCCGGCACACTAAGGCCTCTGGTCCATAACACCTTAGGATCCGTACCTAGGGAGTTCATGGAGTCTTTGGCCACAAGCCACAATTTCGCCACCCCGAATCGCCGGTCATTGTCGAGTGATATCCAACAATCTGCGCTGTCCAATCTTCTGAGCTACTTCCATGCACCGTTTGCTGCTTTGCAGGAAACTCGCCTCAAGGATAGACCCGTCATCAACGTCGGAGAGTACGCCATCTACTGCGGTGACGCTGATGATAGGAGAGTGGGAGGCTGTGCAATAGCTGTAAGGAAGGACTACAATGGCATGATCGAGGAATTCGGCTCAACGTCGTGTAGGAATGCATTTGTGCGACTGCGGGATCACAGAGGATTCAATCTGTGGATAGTGATGCGCCCACCGAAACCGCCGAAAACAATTCCAAAGATGCCTTCAATACGTTGCTAGCCAAAATACCTTGCCAACATGTTGTTGTCGTGGGAATCAACGCAAAAGCGATGATGGGACTTGATCAGGAATCCGAAGTAATCGGTAAATGGTTCTACCCAATGGAGCAAACATCCGACAACGGCTACCGCCTTGTCGACTTGTGTGAACGCAGAGGTATGATTATTGCATGGGCATTCAAGAGGAATCATCGCCGCCATCAGCTTACGTGGCAGGGACCAACCCAGCTATCTTCAGAAGAGCAGTGGAAGCGGAAGATGACAACTTTGAAACTACAGCTCGACTATGTTCTGACGAGGAATATTCCAGTATCGGACATTCGAAGATCTAGAGTTGTGTGGGATGTCGCATTCGATTCGGATCACCGTCCAGTTCTGTTGAGCTTCACTGCGAGGATTCATAAGCGGAAGCGAGGGGCTAAGCCTCTCCAGAGGATGATATGACAAGTCTCAGGGATGAAGAATGCAGAAGGAAATTCCGACAACGCGTTTCTATTCATATTGGAGTACGGACTAAGACGAAACTTTGCGACGCGGACTCTTTCGTCAGGTGCATTCAGGACGCTTCGAAAGAGGCACTTCCGGTTGTACAGCCCAAGAAGAAGCTCACCTACGTTTCAGAGGAAACAATATCTACCGACAACAGAGTATGCGCTCTCCAAACTGCAGGAAAGTTTAAAGAGGAGAAGCGTCTGAGGAGGAAGTTGCGTCGGCAGCTTCAAAGTGACCGCGAACGAGAATGGACGTGTAGAGCTAAGGAGTTTGAGAAGGCTTGGGAGGAGAAGAATCCGAGGAAAGCCTACACGTTGTTACGACAGTATAGCGGCAAGATGAAGAGATGTTCTGCTGTCCTCAACACTACCAATGGAGTTGCAGTTGGTGATGCGACGCTGCCATTATGGAAGGATTACTTCAGTTCACTACTGAATCGTCCAGCGCCGTCAGTACCAGAGCTGCCGCATGTTCAGAGAGCACATTACGATGCCAGTGAGGAACCGCCGACTGAGGCTGAAGTTTTGAATCGTGTCCGGAAAATGAAGAATGGAAAGGCAGGTGGAGATGACAACATCACTGCTGAAATGCTAAAAGCTCTCCCTCCGTCTGGGATTCGTGAAATAACCAACACTATCCGTACCATATGGATGAGAGAAAGGATACCCAATTCGTGGAGGCATGCGATCCTCGTACCTCTTCACAAGAAGTTATTTGTCACGGAGCCCAATAACTATAGGGGATCTCTCTACTGCGTGTCATGTAGGAGGTTTTGGAACGTATCATTCTCGAGCGACTCATCAAACATCGTGAGGAAACGACCGGAGAGGAGCAAGCCGGTTTTCGACCTGGAAGATCGACCATCGACCAAGTGTTCGTCGTGAGAAGAGTAATTGAATCAGGGCAGCGGTATTCGAAGCCATTACACCTTGCTTTTTTGGACTTTGATGCCGCATTCGACTCTCCTCATCGTGATCGATTGCTCAACGCTCTGCGAGCCGATGGAGTCCCGGAAAAGTATGTTCGACTAATCGAGGACATGAACAAAGGAACAACAGCAGCAGTTTGTACGCCTGTCGGGTTTACGTCAGCTTTCAAGGTGAGAACAGAGTAAAGCAAGGAGCTGTAGCAGGACCTTTTCTATTCAACTTCGCCGTTGATGACATCATGCGTAGAAATGCAGAACAGTTTCCCGCGGACGTGATCCTAACACCATCAGGACGCGCCCTTGTCGACCTGGAGTATGCCGACGACATTGTGTTATTCACTGAAAACAACGCAAAACTGCAAAGGATTGCGAAACTCAATTCGAAGTATGCCGCAGCCTATGAACTTCGTCTTCGTCCCGACAAATGCAAGCAGATGTGGGTCTCTCAGAGGCCTTCAAAGGGAGTTTGTGTCGACGGACAACGTATCGAACTGGTGGACGATTTCTGTTATTTGGGCTGTTTGCTGAAGAACGATGGTAGTTATGCAGTGGATCTTCAAGAACGATGTGCAAAAGCTACGTCTGCATTCAATTCGCTAACCAAGTGTTTGTGGTCCACCCCTTCGCGAAGGAAGTCAAGTTGCGCGACTAACGTCGGCATGGATCCGGAAGAGACTTTGCGTTCACTGTTGAAGGTTGGCGCAAACTCGGTGTCATATGCTATAACATAGGTGCACCGAGTTTGCGTCAACCTCCAATAGGGGACGCAAAGTCTCTTCAGCTCAGGCAGTAACGCCGGCTGAGGGGGCAGGCAATACCGGCTGACTAAACATTGTACCCGGGCAAGCCCCGGTATTCACTGCCCCCTCAGCCGGTAAATGGTGGAGCGCTCAGCCGACAAGTGTTGGCCCCCTCACACCGCGTTCACTGCCCCCTCAGCCGGTAAATGGAGGTCCGCTCTGCCGGTATTAGTTGTTTACCACGTGAATGATATCGATCTGCAAGAGTAGATAAAGCCCCTAGTAGGCTCTCCCTATTCCCCAGCAAGTTCAAGGCTTGCGCTTCATTTCTGAAGCGCAAGCCTTACCTTGCTTCAAAAATCAAGAACTGACCCGCTGTCACGTCCCCACGGCCACAACGAACCGTAAGGGATGAGGGGTCAATGATCCAAATCGTGTGGATGACCACCCGTTCGAATGCCAACACCCGAATCAGCTCGAAGCCCATTTTGCTCGTGCCGTACATGAGCCTGGTTCGCTTTAGTGTCTGCCCGATCAGCCGGTGATATGCTCCGCCATTGATTGATGTCTGCCCGCTCACCCCGTAAAGCCATGCCCCCAGCCGGTAATGCTATGTCTGCCCGATCAGCCGGTGACATGCTCCGCCGTGGATTTATGTTCGCCCGCTGACCCGGTAAAGCCATGCCCCTCAGCCGGTAAAACGCATGCCCGCCCGCTCAACCGGTAAGACGCTCCGCCCCCAAAATAAGCCTGCCCGCTCAGCCGGCGACCCTACTTCTCCGCCCGCTCAGCCGGTGTTATTATCTGAGAGGATGCATGCCGATCATACTTATCCGCTATTCGCCCTATCATGATGTACGGATCGGAGACGTGGGCAGCAGGGCTGTGCGTAACCGAATTTTGTAATTTCGTAAATCGTAATTTTTGAAATTCCTCGTAATTCGTAAATCGTAACTGATGAGTAATAAGCCCACACATGACCCAAACCTCATTCGATGTGGAAACACCGTAGCATCTTCTTCTTCTTTGCAGCCACGGAGAGGGGTTCTGTCATAGGTTCAGAAACTCGGCCACTAGCACAGGGTTCGTCCACAGATCCATTGTCGTTAAAGTAGTCGGTCTCTTCGGGCAATGGAACAGGTGCGCAGTAGTATACCCTTAACTACCGCAATCAGGGCACTCGTCAGGTTTGCTGTTGTCAATCCTATGCAAATATGACATAACGCCGGCATGGATCGCGAAGAGACTTCGCGTTCACTGTTGAAAGTTGGCGCAAACGCGGTGCCATGTGCTATAACATAGGTGCACCGAGTTGGCGCCAACCTTGAACAATGCACGCGAAGTCTCTTCCCGATCCATGCCGATGTTAAGCATGGGGGAGTGTCCACAGCGTAACGATGCGGGGGTGCACCTGGCACGCCTGCCAAGTTCCATCTCTGTCTCGGTGACCTTCGGAGGTGCGACTCCCAGGATGGAGTTTATGGCAACTCTGCTCAAATGAGCAAAGCAAATGAGCATCAACCGTAGCATTTCAGTGATGAGGTGTTTCAATATCGAAGTAGGCAGGGGGTTGGGTTTCAAAGTGACATTTTTAGAGCAGCAGCGAATAAATATTCAGTACACATACGTGGGATAGGAACGACTTTAAAGGCAGGGTCCACGATAAATTTCGTCCTCGGTTTTTCGCCGGAAATCGAAAGTTCAGTCTCATTGGAGCACTGGGGTCGAAAGAACAAACGAAAACGAGCAAGAAAGAGCTCCATACGGCTCCGAAGTCCGCTCGCGCTAGCCCTTTCGCTCGCGGTCGAGTTTCTCGACGTGAACGAATGAAAGCTTGAAATCGTGAGATGAGCGATGGTTTCCGATTATTGGTCACGTTCTTCTCTTCGTTCTCGACTTCTCTCTTTACTCAGGACAGCTCGCTTACATCGGTGGCAAAAGACGGAAGTTACAAGCCTTGAAAAACTCGTCCACCATGCTTCTCTAGCTCAATTTTGGAGAGACCATAACTCCGTTCCCAGAAGGTCGTGTACGATTTCAGAGACATCGTTGGAATCAGCATGGGACCGTTTTCAAGATAGCCTGAAAAACAGAAAAACGATTTTTATCGTGGACACTGCCTTTAATAGGGAAAATGGAAACTCTAAGTATTATTAAGTACCACACCTGTGCCAGTTTTCGCCCAGCTTTTGAATACGAAAGCATAGGGAATCATCGGGTCAGGGAAAGCATAGGGAATCATCAGGGTCACATCCGCATCCGCGGATGTATTTCATATAAATACATAAATATAAATAAAAATCGCTCTACCAAACACAGTTCAGTTGATGCCAAGGAGGGCAACAGTGTGATGAGAAAAAATTCACGGTTGGAGAGTTTTAGCCTTAACCTTTTGAGGAAGGATGCTTGGATAAGGTGGCCATCCCAAAGGGGATATACATTTACCAAACCACTTCTTCACGCAGAAAACGAGTACGCTCTAAATTTGTTAAGCGTTGCTCTGAGCGGAGTTATAAGCGTTCCTCCACATAAGCGTAAGTTTGTTGGGGTGGAGACGGCGGTCTTCTTCTTCTTCTTATCGGCCACAGCAGTTTCTTCTCATAGGCGTAGAAAGGCAGCTACATTACACGGCTTGTTCCACATATCACAAGCAGACAGAGAAGTAGGTCTGGCGGAGCATGAAAATAAATGCAATGAATCATGTCCAGTATTCTGACAGTCAGGACATTTATCTCGCACCGACTCGTGAATCCTGTGTACGTAGGCTTTGCGGTAGGAAGAATGACCGCAACGTAGACCTGCCAGAGTGACGCGGGAGCGCCTGGGCAGACCTTCCTCACTATCATCAACCGTGGGAGGCACGGCACCAAGGATCGGGTTGGAAGGGGCGCAGGTCAGGTACTCAGACACAAATCTAGTGTGCTCGATTTGTTGTAGCCTCTTTCGTGTGACCTCAGAGGTGGCCCATCTTTGACGATCCAATGTAGAAATAGCAGCATGGAGTGGTGTGCGAATATTACGGTGATGTGGATCAGATGACAGAAGTGGGTAGTTGGGATGTGCGGCGTTCTTAATAATGCCAATGTGGAACTGTTGAGGTTGCAGCTGGCAGTGTTGTTTGACAGGAAGTACTGCACATTCTTGATGGAGATGGGACATGGGCGTTGACCTTGAGCAGCCAGTGATGACACGTAGTGCAGAGTTCTGTACACGTTGAAGCTTGTTCCAGGACGCCTCTGACAGATGTCTGGTCCATAACGGAGCCCCATATTCCAGAGTTGGCTGTATCATGGTCTTTTACGTTGTGCGTAAAACTTCCTTTGTGCTACCCCAGGTGGTGCACGCCAGAGCACGGAGGATGTTATTTCGCGTGTTGGCCGTAGCAGCTCGAATACGTGTGTTTTCGTGAAAACGCGATGAAGGGTACAGGAACACACCAAGTAGACGAGGGTGCTTAGATAGGGGCAGCAGATTCCTTCCCCATAGAACCTTGGGATGCAGTTTGTGCTCAGCATTTGCAGTGGTGCACAAATGCGGTCTGAGTGGTGAAGGTTGATTAGGATTTTGAAATGCAAAATGGTGAGGGCTCCCTCAAAATCTGTGCTATTCAAAAAGTAGGTTCTCCATCTTCTTTTTTTGCGTTCAGAATTTGCTCCTCATTATTAAAACATTTCAAAACTCTTTGAAAAAGAAGGAGACTCTGCAACCATAATTTCTTAGAAATGTTTCAAACCCAATTCTCAAATTACCCCTCTCCTCTCGTAGCCTCTCGAGATAGACATCAAAGGTTAATTTGGGAGTCCCCGTAAAAATCTTTTTTCGAATAATGTTTAGAGGTTAGTAGAATAATTTCCCGATTCTCCGGCAGATTTGAATTCACGAAGTTCCTCTTTTTTGCTTGAATCTTTTCAACCGCTAAAGATGGATGCGTAGGGAAGTTTGTTTTTGATATCTCCGCAAAATTCTGCAATGAAGTTTATATTGGATTCCAACCTTTATTTGCTCCATGAGCCAGCCAGGTCCTTAGAGCCGATCCCCATCTTTACTGTCTATTTATATCGGAATGGAATCGCTGTCCGCAGTTGCAGACGACCGCTTTAGAGGTTTACAGAGAGCTAGAAGATAGTGGTGCTGGTACGAATATCAATCATGTCAGGACATCGGGATCAGGGGTGTGCGTAATTACGATTTACGATTTTACGATTTACGGTGTTTTTTGGACTCGTAATTACGGTTTACGATTTACGACATTTTGGACCGTAAATCGTAATTTTTCGTAAATAAAAATACATGCAATCGAAGTTAATAACAAGATATCTCCAATTGACCTGCTCTAATCCCACTTTGCGTATACTAATATTTTTGGTAAGGAGATGGGACCAACCCAGGCGTGTGACTACAACACGATCCCATTATCATTCTTTGACGCGATTCTATCGTTTCAAAGCGGGACACATGGTCGGAGTTAGAGGCGCTGGATAACTGATCCGCGTTGGGTGCCGCGCACGTCTCACTAGCTGCCGCCTACGACGAAACGCAGTCTGAAAGCACTCTTCACGAGGAACTTTGTTTTCGAGTTTTTCATAAAGATTAACTGTTGTGATTCCTACTACTGGATTAGCGCCAAAACATCGAGCGAGGCAGTCTGAGCTATCCCAAAATTGCTTCAATTACTGCTCTTGGCCCGCCTTTTTAGTAGATTATGTCTACTCTGAGCCGGCAAAAATCAACAAGCGGGGCGTCCTTTTTCACTTAAGAAGTTTGACTCTCAACGTCGTTGCCTCCAGTTAACTTCTCTTCGTCCGCGGCAAGCGGACACTCAGAAAAGGAGTGAGCGCTAGTTTAAACGCCCATCTTCGCACTTTTCTTTCATCTCTAACAAATGCGAAATGCTGGGGCGCCTTGGCAAGATTCCTTCACTATGGGAGCTAAACTACACAAAGCGGCAAATTTTAGAAACCATAAACCTATGAACCTGCAAGGTACATAGAAGATATGGGAAAAAATAATTTGCGCTGGGCGACCGATTCTCGGCTCTAGATAATACAGAGTTGCCACGGGTCGGACTGATACTTTGCGATCTCTATTTAACGTTGGTGCAAGTTCGGTTCCATAGTTTTCGACGTACGTGCACCGAGTTTGAACCAACCTTCAGTAGGGAACTCGAAGTACATAACAGTGCAATCCTTACCGAATGCATAATCGGTGTTGCGGTTCCGCTAGCAAAAGAGAGGAGTTCTCAAACCAGGCCGTAGGAAATCGCTCAGATACGGTAATTTTAGCTCGTTTTAATGCTTACAATGGCGTTGGCGTTTCGGGAAAGGAATTAAGAGTATATTTGTGACCCTGTTGCCTAGCAGGTACTCGGACAGCTGAATCGGGCACGCGGATTCTTCAAGACCTAGGAAGAAGTTGTGGAATGAGTGATAAGGGAAAGCAGAGAAATACGGGTAAGGCGGTCCCATTAAAGGTATGGTATACTTTTACGAGACACGGTCGCGTCACTCTGCACAACGACAGCGCCCGCCCGTCGTGGAGTTTCCGCCTTCTGAACCTGTCGCTACCGCGCGCAGAGCAGCGACAGGCTTATGTATGTCAGCCCTCCGCGACATTTCGCTGCGGCTCACACGCGATAACTGCTCCTACGAGAACCGATGCCGTTGCTCCGATGTGGATCTCGCCGCGATTGGTGCTAGATTTCATGCCTGTCGCTCATGACAGCGACAAAGTATACCATACCCCTTAAACGCAGTTAGCTGTCAAATACTGAACGCAATCTAATATGTATGTGCTTATTACGTGCAACGGTGGACAGTAGGACGGTAGGTACATAGTTTCTCTTGTTTCACCATAGTGAAATATTATTAGTGGTTATTGTTATTATTTGCTGTTTACGATTTGCGATTTACGGTTTACGATTTACGATGGTTTTGTCGTAATTACGATTTACGAAATTTGAAATTTCATTTACGCACATCCCTGATCGGGATCACAGCATGATTCTGTTTGCAGTACGTGTTGCAACAGCGGTTGTCTGCAACTGCGGACCAAAATTTTGGTCCGATAGACTGCAGCTCCATCAAAGGTCTGCGTCTCTGGTGTTCATCATGTGACAAGGGCATTCCATGGAAGTAAATTGGTGTGAAGCTACCGACCTGGCTCGGCTTGGGGCAAGGAAAGGTTGGAACCAAATAATAAGCTTGGGTCCGTCAGAATGAGAAGGGGAGCGATTGGTCATTCCTAAAGCTCGTTATCAACAATTATAGTTCTCCATGACTGACCTACTGATAACTTCGACCGGCCGGGCATGCACGGGCACGGGCTCACCGAAAATTGAAATTTTGAAGAGTAATCAAATATTAGGAGTGTGTTAAATTCAAAAGTGTTGAAGCTGTGTTGTATTGAAAGTGTTAAATTTATATTTGTACTAGACCGCAAATTCGCATTGCTCGTTTACCCGCGTTTTCACGTTTTATTACGATTTGTTACGATTCGTTACGATTTTGGTCCCAAATTTCGTAATTCGTAAATCGTAAACCGTGACTTACTTGACTTAATCGGTTGGCTTTCGCCTGACGCGGTCATTCCGCATCTTCACCGAGGTGTGCCGTCCTAGTAGTCAGCCGTGTCCATTTTTCACGGTCTTCAGCCACAATTTGAACACATTCCATCCAGCTGTCACTATTCCATTTCCTGCGAAACGAAACATCGCGCCTGAACTGTCTTTCGATGCCGAGTGACTTTAAATCCTCTTTAACCACATCCGTCCAGAACTTTCGCCTACGCCCAGGTGGCCGTTTCCAGACAGGATTTGGAAGCATTTTTAAAGCGTGTTGTACGAGACGATCCGGCGTTCTTCTTAGTATATGCCCGAGCAGTCGAAGTCGACTTTCCATTGCTGCTTGAGATGGCGTTAGGAGATGCTGGCACCTCCCTCGTGTCAAGCGTTGATGTACTGCGTCGATTTCCTTGTAAAGGTCTTCGTTATGGCATACACGCGGCCAGAAATATCCGAGCAAACGCCTAAAGCTTCCTCTCCGTGCAATCAACCTTTCCACCTGCGTTTTCGGTGCTGCCCACGTCTCCGATCCGTTACATCATGATAGGGCGAATAGCGGATAGGTAGACGCGCAAGTTGACTTCCTTCGCGATGGTGGTAGACCACAAACACTTGGTTAGAGAATTAAATGCAGACGTAGCTTTCGCACATCGTTGTCGAATATCCGCTGCATAACTACCATCGTTCATCAGCAAACAGCCCAAATAACAGAAATCGTCCACCAGTTCGATACGTTGTCCGTCCACAAACTCCAGTTGAAGGCCTCTGAGAGACCCACATCTGCTTGCATTTGTCGGGACGAAGACAGAAGTCCATAGGCTGCAGGCATACTTCCGAAACGAGGTTCACAATCCTTTGCAGTTTTGCGTTGTTTTCAGCGAATAACACAATGTCGTCGGCGTACTCCAGGTCGACAAGGGGCGTCCTGATGGTGTTAGGATCACATCCGCAGGAAACTGTTCTGCAACTCTGCATGATGTCATCAACGGCGAAGTTGAAAGAAAAGGTCCTGCAACGGCTCCTTGCCTTACTCCTGTTTTCACCTCGAAAGCTGACGTAAATCCGACAGGTGTACGAACTGCTGCTGTTGTTCCTTTGTTCATGTCCTCGATTAACCGAACATACTTTTCCGGGACTCCATCTGCTCGCAGAGCATTGAGCAATCGATCACGATGAGGAGAGTCGAACGCGGCTTCAAAGTCCAAAAAGCAAGCTGTAATGGCTTCGAAAACCGCTGCCACGATTCAATTACTCTTCTCACGACGAACACTTGGTCGATGGTCGATCTTCCAGGTCGAAAACCGGCTTGCTCATCTCTGGTCGTTCCTTCACGATGTTTGATAAGTCGCTCGAGAATGATACGTTCTAAAACCTTGTACATGACACGAAGTAGAGAGATTCCTCTGTAGTTCTTAGGATCCGTGACGGATAGCTTCTTGTGAAGAGTACGATGATCGCATGTCTCCACGAATCGGGTATCCTTTCGCTCATCCATATGGCACGGATGGTGTTGGTCATTTCACGAATCCCAGACGGAGGAAGAGCTTTCAGCATTTCAGCAGTGATGTTGTCATCTCCACCTGCCTTTCCATTCTTCATTTTCCGGACACAATCCAAAACTTCCAGACTCAGTCGGCGGTTCCTCACTGACATCGTAATGTGCTCTCTGAACATGCGGGAGCTCAGGTACTGATGGCGCTGGACGATTCAGTAGTGAACTGAAGTAATCCTTCCCATATTGGCAGCGTCGCGTCACCAACTGCAACTCCATTGGTAGTGTTCAAGACAGGAGAACATCTCTTCATCTTCCCGCTATACTGTCGCGGCAACGTGTAGGCTTTCCTCAGTTCTTCTCCTCCCCAAGCCTTCTCGAACTCCTTAGCTCTACACGTCCACTCTCGTTCGCGGTCACTTTGAAGCTGCCGACGCAACTTCCTCCTCAGACGCTTCTCCTCCACGAAGTTTCCTGCAGTTCGGAGAGCACATACTCTGTTGTAGGTAGATGTTGTTTCTTCTGAGACGTAGGCGAACTTCTTCTTAGGCTGTACAACCGGGAGTGCCTCTTTCGAAGCGTCCTGGATGCATTTGACAAAAGAATCCGCGTCGCAAAGTTTCTTCTTAGTCCGTACTCCGATGTGAATAGAAACGCGTTGTCGGAAATTCCTTCTGCACTCTTCATCTCTGAGACTTGTCATGTCAATCCTCTGGAGAGCCTGAGCCCCTCGCTTCCTCTTATGAATCCTCGCAGTGAAGTTCAACATAACAGGACGGTGATCCGAATCGAATGCGACATCCCACACAGCTCTAGATCTTCGAATGTCCGATACTGGAATATTCCTCGTCAGGACATAGTCAAGCTGTAGTTTCAAAGTTGTCATCTTCCGCTTCCGCTGCTCTTCTGGAGATAGCCGGGTTGGTCCCTGCCACGTAAGCTGATGGCGGCGATGATTCCTCTTGAATGTCGATGCAATAATCAGACCACTGCGTTCACAAAAAGTCGACAAGGCGGTAGCCATTGTCCGATGTTTGCTCCACTGGGTAGAACCATTTACCGAGTACTTCCGGATTCCTGATCAAGTCCCATCTTCGCATTTGCGTCAATCCCCACGACAACAGCATGTTGACAAGGTATCCTGGCCAGCAACGTATTGAGTTCCTCATAAAACGCATCCTTCGAATTGTCTTCGGCGGTTTCAGTGGGCGCATGAGCACTCACTATCCACAGATTGAATCCTCTGTGATCCCGCAGTCGTACGAATGCATTCCGACACGACGTTGAGCCGAACTCCTTGACCATACCATTGAAATCCTTCCTTACAGCTATTGCACAGCCTCCCACTCTCCTATCGTCAGCGTTACCGCAGTAGATGGTGTACTCTCCGACGCTGATGACGGGTCTATCCTTGAGGCGGGTTTCCTGCAAAGCAGCAAACAGTTGCATGGAAATAGCTCAGAAGTCTGGATAGCGCAGTTTTTTGGATATCACTCGACAGCGATCGACGGTTCAGGGTGGCGAAATTGTGGCACTGTGGCCAAAGACTCCATGACTCCCTAGGTACGGATCCTAAGGTGTTATGGACCAGAGGCCTTAGTGTGCCGGACGGCGACACCTTTATGCAATGTGCGGGATACTTTCGCGATATAGTTGTGCACGCTATATCGCTCGAACGTTCCCTGTGTACACTCAAACGTCTGCTGGGTTCAGTAGAAGCAGGGGCACCAACGAGCAGGTACCAACAGACTTGTATACACACCCCCAAAACCGTAATTCGTAATTACGCACAGCCCTGGTGAGCAGCACCGAAGACGCAGATGGAAAGGTTGGATTGCACGGAGAGGAAGCTGTTTAGTAGTGTTGCCCGAATATTCGTTTATTCGAATAATATTCGAATATTCAAAGAAGTGGATTATTCGGGTTATTCGAATAATCGAATATTCAAAGAAGTGGAATATTCGTTTATTCGAATATTCAAAGAAGTGAAATACTCAGTTTATTCGAATATTCAGCACGAATAATTTGAATATTCGACAAGATCGCACTCCATTTTGCCCTGATTTTACATTTCAAACATCTTAGCGTAGTGACTACTAATTTCTCACAATTCTTCAGTATCTCATAAATATAAAGTTACTTATAGCAGGTATTTCTAATATATTAAATCGCTCGTAGGATTTTGTCAAAACGCTAGAAATGCCTATTTCACCTTCAGTTATAGAGAAAAGTTTAAATCTTGAGCGACGCATAAGTATAGCAACACTTGAGCAAAATGGAAATTTCTCACGATGATGGCCAGAATGAGCCCTTTTCATGTGTATTTTCATGAAACTGGTTCGAGGTGATGCTATTTGTCTACTTTCCCGGTGAACTTCACCTGAATTCTGACGCAAAAGCCCAAGTTCTCTCCTTCCATAATGCTGGACGTGGAATTCGATGGTTTCCAGCCACCTAGGACGACCAGCTGGATGTAGTCTCAAGTTCGTGCCAGATCCTGAGCCACTCAACGTCTGTTGTTGCCCAGACGTTTCATGGAACTGGGAAGCGAGATATTACACGGCGAGTTCCCAGTGACATGGTGTCGGTCTCAACGACTAACTACGAATTGTCGCTGAGTTTTTTCGCATTGTCGCTGAGATTCCGGAGTAGGGCACGGCTAAGCAGCACTAGGCAGTTCGCCATCGCATAAACCGCGCATAACTCAACTGAACTCATTTAGGCTAAACCAAACTAGACCGAAGCAGACCCCAAATTTGGCGGCAATTTAGCGGGTATTTTGCGAATATTTCACGGCGAGCATTATTTGGCGACTATTTCGCAGCCAGCATTATTTAGCGGCTATTTCGCGACTATTACTCGGGAAAAAGGCATTTTGCGTCTGTTTCGCGGCTATTTCTCGGCCAAAACTCAGAGTACACGCTCGTAAACGTGGTTGAGATAACTACAGAAATATGATGGTATGGCTCAGAACACAACGCCTACGCATTTTGAAGCGTCAAAAACGACCCACAATGACGCTACACGAGTGAGAAGTTGGCCCCGCCCCTGTATCTGCCCGCCCTTGTATTTGCGTCCTCCTCCAAAAAAAGGGGTGCTGGGCCATTCCCACCATCGGCGACGCTTGTGGGTGGTACAATGAGTACAATAAGTGAGCCATACACATCGACGATGCTGGGAATGGCCCAGCACTCCTGTTTGGGGGAGGACGCAAATAGAGGGGCGGGCTGATACAGGTGAGGGGCCGACTCCTCAGTCGTGTAGCGTCACTTTTGGTCGTTTTCGACGCTTCAGAATGCGTAGGCGTTGTGTTCTGAGCCATGCCATTCAACTTCCGTAGTTAGTATCTCAACAACGTTTACGAGCGTGTATGCTGAATTAAAGTGACAAGAGTGCAGCCGGTTCAAATACCCAAGTATGCGGTACATTGGCCCCGCTCAGCATCTGGAAGCCCTGCCCATCTGGTGGCGGCCTCAGTGGAGGTTGGGTGACCCAGCCGCGACGCGTGGGTATACCGACCACGCTGCGTGTCGGTGTGTCGACCGCGACGCGTGTCGACGCGCCGACCGCTACGCGTGTCGGTGTGCCGACCGCGATGCGTGTAGGTGTGCTGACCGCGATGCGTGTCGATGCGCCGACCGCGAGGCGGGTCGGTGCAAAGTAGTTCCTAAGCCACATAAAGGTCTGACAGGATGTGAAACGCTGCTAAATAGGCCGCTAAACGCGACAGGTCAAAATGTCAACAGCCCGACAACAGGCGGACGTCGCTGGGCAACGGGCAGTTGTCAGGCTTACAATGCGAGCGATTTGAGTTGTCAAGAGGGTGCAGCTTATGAAATGACAACTTCTCAACCTGTTGTCGATGCCCCAGTATGCCCGAGTGGATTGGATGGCCTGGTGGGCAGCACCGAAGACGCAGATGGAAAGGCTGGATTGCACGGAGAGGAAGCTGTTTAGTAGTGTTGCCCAAATATTCGTTTATTCGAATAATTCGAATATTCAAAGAAGTGGATTATTCGGGTTATTTGAATAATCGAATATTCAAAGTGAAATTTTCGTTTATTCGAATAATCTAATATTCGAAGAAGTGGATTATTCGAATTATTCGTTTATTCTAATATTCAAAAAAAATTATTCGTTCCAACACTCTACGGTTTAGACGTTTGCTCGGATATTTCTGGCCGCGGATGTGCCACAACGAAGATCTCTACGACGAGATTGACGCCTTACACAACGTTTGACACGAGGGAGATGCCAACATCTCCCAATGCCATCTCAAGCGGTAACGTAAGGTCGTCTTCGTCTGTTGGGGCATATTTTGAGGAGACCGCCAGATCGTCTTGTCCAACACGCTCTTAGGATGCTTCCAAGTCCTGTCTGGAAACGGCCACCTGGGCGTAGGGCATTAAAAGGCAATTCAGGCGCGATGTTTTACTTCGCAGGAAGTGGAACAGCGACCAATGGATGGATTGTGGTCAAATTGTGGCTGAGGACCGTGACAAATGGACACGGCTAACTACTAGGACAGCACACCTCGGTGAAGATGCGGAATGACAGTGTCAGGCGAAAGCCAACCGTTTAAGTCAAGTAAGTCATGTCCAAAGTATATGAAAAAATTACTTCATTGGGAACAAACTTCGCTTACACTACAACAGCACGAAGAAAACCCGTTTTTTCTAAAAATAGAAAGATTTTTATTCAATTCCGGCATTATGAACAGATAAAAACAAAAAATGCGCAAGGAATAGACAAACACATTCGGAAAGCACTCAACAAGGTTCAGAAATGTGTAGATTTCCTAGATTTACGATTGCACTGTGAATCACTCTGTCGAAGTTGCAACCAAATGTAGTCTCTCATCATGTTTTCGTTATACTGTCCTTGGTGACGACTCCGTCCGAGGCTAAGGTCAGGGATGGAGACTCGTCGGACCACAGATAAAGAGGATCGTAAAATGTGAGGATTTCGCAAAGCTGTTGAACAGGACGGAGAGAACGGTTTGGAGCAATTTCCTTGCAGTTGTTCACGGCTTCCTAGGTGATCACAAAGCCCGAAGCTATGTGGAGTTGGTGCACTCTCATGAAGAATTACGCCATAATGGGATGCAGAACGCCTCTGAGAGTTCATATCATTGATTCGCATCTCGACAAATTCAACGATCAAAGCTAGCCCTTTCATCAAGATATATTGTACTTTGAACGTCGTTACCAAGGACAGGATAACGAAACCATGAGGATAGACTACATTTGTGTGCAACGTCGAGTTCGAGTTGAATCAGGGAGGTACTTAAGGACGAGATACCTTGTAGCACATAGCCAATAGGTCCCGAGTGGATTGCGTTATCATTCCTAATGCAGAACCCAACTCGGCTATTTAAGGGACTGGAGGCACCGCCCCATCATCACTCGCTCAATCCGGACAGCACCGTCACCTCCCGTCTCCACGACTGCCAACCGCCTCGCCTCTCCTCTCGTCACCTCGGGCCCCACGATCCACTTCGCCCTGCTCGACATCGACCACGCCCACTTATTCGTGTTGCTGTGATATTGCTATAATAAACCATTATGTTCTCGATGTCGTCCGACTCATTACTCTATTCCTTGGGCATTTTTTGTTTTTACCTGATCATAGTGCCAAAAATGAATAAAAATCTTTCTATTTTCACAAAAAACGGGTTTTCTTCGTGCTGTTGTAGTGTAAGCGAAGCAGGTTCTCAATGAAGTAATTTTTTCACATGCATTAGACATAAACAATTGAAATATAACACTTAGGAGCCAGGAACAAAAATTGTCCCACATAAACACGCGATTTTCTAAATTTCATTGTCCTAGTTACTAAAGCGATGTTTTCCTGGGATTACTGTGCCTTCAAGATCAAGGATGTGATGAAGATTGAGACTTAAAACCAAATAAGTGCGAACATGTTAGAAACGTTTCAAATTATTAAGCGAATACCAGATGGTTTTGAACATAATTACGTTAAAGGGACAGTACGAAAGGAGGACAGAAAAGGACATGCCTCTATCTCCAATTTATTTTTGAGAACATACCCCCTATAAAACGTCGTTATTCACATCATTTGAAGCGCGAGCGGCGCGCGCGACGCCTCGGCCTCCGTCTGCCCTACGCTCTCTCACTGTCTCTAACCTCCGCTCCGCACCAGCACGCGTAGGAACCAAGTGAATTTCGCCTTTTTATAGCCTACACATGTAAACGAAAGGAAGAAAAGTCAAAAGGTGTAGCAAGAAAAGGTCTTACGCATTTGTAGGATCGAAAGCAGCACAACCAATGGCTAGGTTCCGAATGCAGTTCACCTCCCAGTCACTAGTGTGGGATGACATGACTGCCAAAACTAAATATAAGTCAATATTTTCAGAACAAAGGTGACTATTCAATGTACACATGAAGCTAACGACTTCTGTCTTCAGAAGAACTTAGGGAATGAAGTTTTTATTCTGATTCTATACATACTCGCACGACTGTGACAAGATTAGCGTTAACCCAGAGAACATTAAATGTACGGGAGGACACAACAATCGAATAAGAGTCAGAGTAACGAACGAAAACGAATATAAAAGCTTTGCAATTAACCAATGTAACAAAAATATAGTTCTTAGAAATACATGATCAGCAAATGCTAATTGCACCAAGGACTAAATGCCGCTTATGTAAATACCCGGAAATAAAAGGCACTAATCACATTAGCGTGTGGAGGTTATATTCAGAGTATATACAATTAACACGGCTATATACAACTTGTGTTTTGGCTACAACGTTCTTAAGAACAGATCGAAGATGTTCTTCCTCGGGCACTTCACCTTGAATGGTCGAAATTAAATGCCCTCGAGATGGAAGAGTATACGACGCCAAACCAACAGCCTTACGTATTACCCAGTTATGAAACCTTAAACTGATACAAATAGTGCTGTTCTGCGTTGAAATCTCTAAAGCAGTGTCAATGATCCATCATGATAATCGCGAAAGAAAGTTTTGTGAAACAAAAAATGAAAATACTGGGTCAGTCATGAACGGAAATCAAAAACGAAACGTAAGAGAACGCTTGAAATACAGCACATGGGGAGAGGCAGCGCCTAGCACGAAGAATGATTTTTTCCAATTTACAGGGGAGCGGCAAAGTTTCTGAAGCCCGAGGAAGACGTAGCGAAAATAGCCGAAGGATAGAATAGAGCCCGAGAACCGGCAAATGTGTTAACGCCGTGAAAGCAAACATCGAAATGCCTGACAACTTCTATGCAGACCTGTTCACCACCTAACCCATCATACGAAGATTCTTGATGAATTTCAGCAACAAAGTAACTTACTTAGGTCTTTTCGCCGTCCCCTTATTACTTTAGCTTATATATCCGACGAGCATATATGAGGTAGAACACTTGGGTAAAGGCAAAAAAACGAAGTAAGTTACTCTGATCGCAGGGTTGGGCAGGCTTGCGACCGGTCGCAACGGGGGTCGGTAAAGATTTCGGAAACTTTTCGAAAAAAAATTTTTTTTTGAGGGGGGTTCGTAAAATTTTGGGAAAAATGGGGCTTATCTCCGAATCACTCGGGAAGGTAGCCATTTCTCCATTCCATGGGGGGGAGTTCGTGAAAATTTTGGTCACCAAAGGGGGGGTCGTAAATTTTTGGTCACCGGTCGCAACGGCCTGCTCAACCCAGTCTGATCGTTTTAAGCCGGGTGGACGGAGTTACCTTGAATAAGTGCGCTAGGGATTTCCAAAAGGTATGCAAACAATATGCCAAAAACGCCTCATCAAGTCTGGAAGTCAAAAAAAAACTTCTTCAAGTACATGAATTCGAAGATGACGTGTAAGGGTATCGCTCCCCTGAAAGATGAAAAGAGCAAAATCACTGTCAATGATCAGCAAGAGCAAGGAATTTTCGCGGACTATTTCTCGAGGGTATGCTCTGTCCCAAACGAGTTGGCAAGCGGAGAGTCCAAAGAAGCAGAGCTTCCTCTGCGTCTCTGCCGTTTTTTGAATTACGCTAAGACAGATGCTGCGTTGCGAAACGTCAGAGACGCAGAGGGAGCACTGCTTCTTTGGAATCTTCGCTTGCCAACTCGTTTGAGACAGAGTATACTTACTCACGACAACGGCGCTACCCCTCCCCCTATTTTCCCCAAAACGTCTTCAAAAATTAAGCTCTGGACCTATCAACCACGAATATATAATGGATACTATAACGAAACTGACCAACGATATTTCTCTAACCACGGACTCAGTGCCTTCCTACTTGGCCGCTAACTGGTTATGGTATCCTTTTTGTGCATCTTCAAACATACTCTTGTTCTTGGAATTGTACCGTCCGCATGGAAAACTGCGAATGTAACCCCCCCTTTTCAAAAAGGCGCCGGCTGCTCAGGTTTCGATCAAGCAGCCCTTCAGTCTAGGCCCCTCAGTATGTAAAATCCTTGAAATCACTATCAAGGATTGCGTTCTCTCCCATCTTGCATCGAATGACCACCTCAGCCGGGCGCAATATTTACATTTACATTTATTACATGCGCGTCAGCACATGTGCATAACAAAACAAAAAAAGCGAATGGAAAAACATTAAAACATAACCAACAGCAAACAATAAGAAAACTAGGTCCTACTAGAGCCAATAAACGGTTCCTGTTGCAAATACCGGTCAACCTGTCTTTTAAAAATACTGAATGAACTAGGCACCAAGAGCCTTTTACTGAAGCGCAGATATTCCAATCCCCCACGAATTGTGAAAAAATTTCGCCTTAAGCGAGTTCGAGGCTGAGAGAAGCTGAGTTTGAACCCCTGACCTCTAGTATTAGAACGTCTCAAGGTGAAGAACTCAGATAGTTTCAGACCCACGAGACCATTCAACATTTTGAAAATTAAGAATAAATCATTTCTTCTCCTACGGAGAGCAAGAGTGTCGAGCTGTAGCCTTTTATTTCTCAGATAACTCCTAGGAATGTTGGCATATGTGAATCCAAGTGTTCGAATAAAGACTTTCCTTGTAAAGCTGTTTTGAACCCTCTCCAACCTTTCAACGATCTGACGTTTACAGGGCCCAAAAACGCAAGTGCCATACTCCAACATTGAGCGAACATAAATTTTATAAGCCTTTACCAGCAACTTCGGATCTTTCGATCTTGACGATTTAACTAGAAGAAAGCCTGGTAGATCAATACTATCTCAGCTGGTATCTTCGTTCCAAGACTGATGTTCAGCTGCGAACAAACACTACTGAACTGAACTATGCTAGAGCTTCCGGCACAGTTATTCATCCAAAACTATTTCTGAAACTCGAAAGCTATGGTATTTCTTGTGACACTTTGAAATGTCGTACGTTAAGTACGTGTCGTAGGTACGGCTGCCGAGATGTCGTACGTTCGTGCCGTGGCAGTGTGGAGGAAAGAAGACCGCCTCCGTGCAAACCGACGTCAACCCCTCCGAGAAGAGGGTTTTTGTCATGAGAGAGGTGCTGGTCGGCCGCAGCTCTCCTGAGGATTTTACTACAAAGGGCCGGCGTCGAGAGGAATCCAGGTCCAGCGCAGAAGAATTCATGTGCCACCTTCAGCAAGGATGTTACCTGGCATAAAACAAGTGTCCAGTGCTTCGGACGCCAAAGGTGGGTGCATCCCTCCTGTTCGGGCCTCAGTTCTGTGAGGCATCATGACTCATCCTTTCGTTGTTTTCTATGCTCTGCCCCAGCAACTCTGATTCCTCCATTACCAACCGCCCCCTCTCCATTGTTCACATTATACTTGGGCATCGAATAATTTCGAATCATCCGAAAAATCAATTTTTCTTTCTGGAGTCAGAATGATCTGAGCTATTTTGGTTTTCAGGCCTCAAGTTAGGGGTTGTGTTCTCATTATTTATGGCAAAGTAGAATTCTGTGCATTCACAAAATCACAAATATCAGTTTTTCAGGAAATAAGTCTACTATTAGTCGAAGTCGACTATTTTTTTCGAATAATTGATGATTGTGATTCAATGAATGCAGCTGATTCTACTCTAACCTAACTTATGAGAAGATTCCCCCCTAGTTGTTGTCCGAAAAATAGAGAAAGCTCGATTCGTTGTAAAATTGACGAGAAAAATTCATTTATCGGATGATTCGAAATTATTCGATGCCCAAGTATAATTCACATTAATCTCAACGGCCTTCGCACCAAATTATCTGAACTCTCTCTATTCGCACGTTCTTATCACCCGGATGTTACCATGGTTCAAGAAACCAAGCTCTCTCCATCTACCAATTACCCCCAGCCTAACATTCCGGGCTACACCGAATATCACATGCCAAGGTCTGCTCTTGGGGGCAAGTGTCTACTTTTGTGCAATCTGCCTCACCTTCTCATATTATTCCTAATACTCCAAGGGACGGTACTCTTCTTCTTCTTCTTTGCAGCCGCGAAGAGAGTAATTGCTATAGGTTCAGAAACTGGGCGACCAGCGTCTACTTTTGTGCAATCTGCCTTACCTTCTCATATTATTCCTAATACTCCTAAGGACGGAACTCTTCTTCTTCTTTGCAGCCGCGAAGAGAGTAATTGCTATAGGTTCAGAAACTGGGCGACCAGCGTCGGATTCATCCAAAGGTCTATTGTAGTCAATGTTGTAGGGTTTTTTGGACAGTTGAATAAGTGTAGGGTATTGTAGCTAGGACCACCACAGTCCAGGCAAAAGTCGAGAGTGCTATTGTCGATCCTGTTCACGTAGGACTTCAGGAACGTTGAGTGCCCACAGCGCAACGAGGCTAGAGTGCATCTGGCACGTCTACTATGCTGAGACTCAGAAACTCGAGGCGGCACAGTACCCAGAATAGGATTAACAGCCGCTCTTTCCAGATGCCCTCTGACGAACTGGGTGTGCTCCTCGCGCAAAAGACGGAGGCGTTCTTGATGTGAATCGTGCCATCTTTGCAGATTGACTTTATCTGGAGCATCGGCAAAAGGTTTTCTGATGCCTCTCTCTCTCTCTCTCTCTCTCTCTGACAGGCTCAAGTACTCTCCAAGATGGGTGGTTGGGCTGCTTGACGATGTTAATGTACAGCTGCTGGGCCTGTAGCTGACAGTGCTCCTTTACTGGTAGCACCCGTGTCTCGAAGTGCAAATGCTCGATTGGCGAACTCCTAGCACATCCGGTGGCAATCCGACGAGCAGCGTTTCGTACACGCTGCACCTTAGTCCAGGATGAGTCCGACACTAAGTGCTGCCAAACCGGTGCAGCATACTCTAGGGCGGGCTGCAGAATAGCTTTATACGTGGTCAGAATAGTTTCCTTACTGCTGCCCCATGACGTACCTCCCAGTGCCCTTAGCACATTGAGTTTAGCTCTTACAATTGCTTGCTTTTGCTCGGTGTTCTTGCGAAACTTCAGCGACGGATCGAGTATAAGGCCGAGTAGTTTGACGAATCGAGCAGCAGTCAGGCGATCTCAACCCCAGCTGACATCGGGATGGGCGCTGTGCTCTTTGGGGTCTGTTGTGGAAACTGATACTGAAGACTTGGCAGCTGAGACCCTGAGCATCTTGATATCGAAATAGCTTTTCAAATCAATCAGGTACTCGTTGATCTTGCTCGCGGCCACTTGTATGTCGCGGTTTTGGCACATGATAGTCATATCATCAGCGTAGGCGACAACTTTGATGTCCTGGGGAGGTGCCAGAATGTCCTCTAAGTACAGATTGAACAGAGCGGGCGATAAGACTCCGCCTTGCGGAACACCGGCAGCTATGGGGATACTTTTAGAGACATGATTTTGAAACATAACTTTTGCTCGACGGCCCTTGACGAATGCTGTTATCCAACGCTTCTGCCACGGTGGAATAGAGGACTTCAGTATGTTATCCGATAGAATACCCAGATTAACACTGTCGAATGCCTTTGTCAAGTCCAGGGCTACAGCAATGGTCCTGAGGGGCCTTCTCATGTTGAAGCCGTCGATGTCATAGCCAACGATTTCCAAAAGCGACGTCGTGGTGGAATGTTGCTTCCTAAAGCCATGCTGGTGATGTTGTTTCTCATTATGTTGAGCCAAATCATTGACGATAAGCTTTTCAGCAACCTTGGCTAGAGGTGACAAAGGCTTATGGGTCTGTATCCTTTCGCTGATGACTGCGATTTACCGGGCTTAGGCAGAGGAATGACATTTGCCGTTTTCCAGTCTTGTGGCAATGTGCAGGTTCGGAATTATGCGTTCATTAAATCGGTGAGCAGCGAGAGAAATTCACTGGGGAGCTTCTTTAGGACTGCTGGACAGATTCCGTCAGGCCCAATGGCTTTGGAATCACGCATTTCCTTTATAATCTTCTCCACCTGCGCAGGAGTGAAAGCATCAGCCGTGCCCATAAGCGGAAGGCGGCACAGCTCCCTTACTGTCACTCGGTTTTGCGGGCCACGCTTCGCACATGTTATGAAGAAGCTCTTGCCCAAAGCGTAAGCGGCATCTTGAAGGACGGTACTCTCGAGTACAATCCTGTCCACCTCCCCCTCAAAACCCCTTTATCTCTATTTAACAGCTACATTCCTCCTATATCATCTTGTCCCCCTCTTATATCCCTATTCCCCTCCTTAGGCAGTTACACGACTGCTCACTCTCTCCTTCAGCTGTCTTTGCGGGTGACTTCAATGCTCACACGTTCTGTTCTGCTCTTGATTCTGACGCCAGAGGGGAAGATGTCGAAGAATGGGCCGAGGAGTGTGATCTGGTTATCCTCAACGATGATCAGCCTACTCGTCTCCCTTCCTACGGCCGACCATCTAGCCTGGACATCTCCCTCGTTTCATCCAATATTTCTGATGCTTGCACATGGTCCACTTCCACAACTCTTTCCAGCGACCACATTCCCGTCTTTCTCCATATTGATCTCTCAAACTCTCTTGCCCCTTATACTGGTATTCTTCAACGTTCTTATCTCAATTAATCTTCTTCTTTGCAGCCACAGAGAGGGTTCTGCCATAGGTTCAGAAACTCGGCCACTAGCACCGGGTTCGTCCAGCACCGGGATCAGAAGGAGCGCCATCTAACAAGTGCCATCCGCAAGGCCATGAAAGCAGTGATTCCTGAGGGTCGTGTCAAGACCTTTTTTTCCAAATGTCAGCAGGGAAATACTGCAGAAAATAAGAATCAGAGATCAGAAGAGAGCCGCAGACCATCTAGACCCGGAGATTGCTGCGCTGGATAATGAGATCAAGAAGGATCTGGATAAGAACAAGAAGGAGCGCTGGGAGAAGTTCACTGAGAAGCTGAATTTCAAGGCGGACGGAACTACGACGTGGAAAGTGTTGACGAAAATTTCCGGCAAGTCCGCTCCCTCGATGAGCTCCGCTATTGAGTTCGAGGAGAACGTCTTCAAATCAGGGAAAGCGGCTGCTTATTCACTCGGCAAGAACTTTTTCATCACACGTACCAAGCGAGGCGTTCAAAACAGAGTCACGGTTAGAGAGCTGAGACGGTTGCCGCTCATGAACGCTTCTGAGGCCTTTACTCTCACTCAGTAGAGAAGGCTATCAAAGAAATGCGGCATTCGAAGGCTATCGGACCTGACGGTATCTCCCCAGCCATTGTGAAGAAGCTTCACACGGAACTTCTACTTCTTCTTCTTATCAGCCACAGCAACTTCTTCTCATAGGCCCAAAAAGGCGGCGACGTCACACGGAAGAAGTGCATCAGCCAGCCATTCACACTCCCATTTCGAAAAAACTCCTTGAGGAGTAGTTGATGCTCGGTTGATGAGCCGGCTTGGTAGTCGACTCCACAGATCCACCACGCGTAGGTTGAGCATCTCGGATCCTGCAACTTCTACCGATGCTTGCAGATATCATTAACACTTCTTTCCGGACCTGCATTCTACCCCAAGCTTGGAAGACAGCCAATGTGATACCGTTGCCAAACCCAGGCAAATCCCAAAGCACGGCAAAAGGCTTGCGACCAATTAGCCTGTTATCGCCCGTCGCCAAATTAGCTGAAAAGTTGATCGTGAGGGACCTGGCTGATCGAAATGAGCGACAGCAGCATCAGCATGGGTTCAGGAAACTTCACTCTACTACTACTGCTCTATTGGAGATCGTGAGCTTTGCGGTCGATGGGTTCAACATGAAAAAGCCCCTGAGAACGGTGGCCGTCGCCCTCGACCTGAGCAAAGCGTTTGACTCTGTTAACTTGGGACTGCTGTCCGAGAAACTGCTCAAGTCGTCGCTACCATCATGGCAGAAACGATGGATTGCAGCGTTCACGAAAGGTCGCCGGGCTAAGGTTCTGTTCCAGAATCACGTATCCGATAGCACTCCAATAGCAGCCGGTGTTCCGCAAGGCACCAATACTTCAGCCGGCTTTGGAATATGCGGCACCAGTGTGGCAGCACCTGGTGTCTGACAGCTCCTGGAATAAGCCGCAGCGTGTAAAGAATGCTGCGCTTAGAATTGCTACCGGTTGTGCAAGGAGCTCCCCGGTGGAGCATCTTCACGCGGAGGCCTGCATATTGCCGGTCAAGGAGCATTGTGAACTCCAGGCACAGCAGATGTATATTAATGTTCTGAGACAGCCGAATCATCCGTCAAAGAGAATCATGAAGCCCATAAGAGAGAGGTCGATTAGGACGCCGTTCGCAGATGCTCCTCGTAAAGTTGATGTACAGATATGGGTCGACTCCAACATGGAAAGGCTTCGTCTTCTGCGTGTGGAGCACACCCAGTTTGCTCGAGGATATCTAGCGAAGGCGGCTGTGAACCCTATCTTGGGAACAGTGCCGCCTCGGGTTTGCGAGTCCGAGTCTCCACTCGGCAGACGAGCTAGATGTGCTCTTGCGTCGCTGCGCTGTGGTCACTCTATTCTGCTCATGTCTTACGTCAACAAGATCGACAGCAGCCGACCAGACGCATGCCCGGACTGTGGTGCTCCCGGACACGACACGGCGCACTTGTTCATGTGCCCGAAGAGACCTACCCCCTAAACCACAATGGACCTTTGGACGGATCCTGTGAAGGCCGCCCAGTTCCTCAACCTATGACAAAAAACCACTTTGAGGCTGCAGAAGAAGAAGGTCTTCATCCGATGGGGCAGATGGCCGCACTTTTTTATTTTCCAATAAATATCAATATCAATTCAGTAGTGGTGCGCTCATAATAATTTTCATCCAGCCTTACCAGAACTCCTAACCCGACTGTTTCAACTTAGAAAATATTAATTTTATTGCTTTCTCTAATACTGCCTCAGAAAAGTCTGTACAGCAAAAAAAGATCCTGAGCATGGAAACGAAAGCGAACCTTGATAGCGTCTCCTCGTAGCTTTTCCGACATATTGATGAAACGCTGTCCTCGTTCGTACTTTCCGCTATGGCTCCAATGAAAGATGCTATGAACTCCAACGCTCTGGAACAAAACTACTCAAAATTTGTGACGTATAAACTAAGAAATCATGAGTGCAAACTGGGGATCCGAATTGTTGTCCTGCGCCTATAAGTATTAGGGTGCGGACACCGATGCTGAGCTCATAATCAGGGTTTGGCACAGTTGCGACTCGGCACAACGAGGGTCGTAAAAATTTTGGAACACTTCTGAAAAAAAAAATGAAAATTGGGGGGGGCTGGTAAAATTTTCGAGGAAAAAGGTAATTTCCTCCAAACCACCTTTCAAGCTGAAATGAGATAGTAATAGTCGCCCTGAGTTTATTCGGTGTGCTGAATGCAATTTTGATGTCTATTTTTCAAGGGGGGGGGGGTAGTAAAAAAATTTCCAGGATTTTCATCAACGGGGGGGGGGGGTTGTAGCTCCGCAGAAAATTGGCGAAACGTCCTGCTCAAACTTGCTCATAATAGTAAGATTGTGTCGTTAGACTTTTCAAATTCCATATCTGAGGATGTGAATCAATTTTTGGATTTGATTTTTTGCATAAGCAAGTTGCCAGTGTTTCAGATTTCAAATTAACAGTTTTATGGTGGCAAGCGCTTGATTAGCATAATTTTGAACACATTGAAAAGTATAGCTTTTCGACCCATAGGAAAACGAAAATGATAAATTTGAAATCCTTTCTCGAAAGTGCACGCGAGGACGTGGTGTTTATATCGTCCTCGTGTTTCTCAAAGAATCACGCGAAGACGTGATGCTGATCACGTCTTCTCGAATATCTTCTTCTTCTTCTTTGCAGCCACTGAGAGGGGTTTCGTCACAAGTTGAGAAACTGGGCGACCAGCACTGGATTCGTCCACAAGTCTGTTGTACTGAGCGTTGTTGGCTTTTTCGGACAATCAAATAGGTACTTAGTGTCGTGGCCTTGGTTTCCACAGTCCGGGCACACGTCAGGCTGGCTATTGTCGATCCTGTGCAGGTAAGACATAAGCAATGGAGAATATCCGCAGCGCAACGAAGCGAGGATGCACCTCGCGCGCCTACCGAGCTCGGACTCGGTATCACATACCCTGGCGGCACATCACCGAGAATAGGGTTGACGGCCGCTTTGGCGAGATGATCCTTCACGATCAGGGTGTGCTCCGCGCGTAAGAGACGAAGCCGTTCTTGATTCGAGTCGGTCCATCTCTGAACATTAACTTTGTTCGGGGCATCGGCAAACGGCACTCTGATCGATCTCTTTCTTACGGAATTTAATAGTCTTCTAGACGGATGATTAGGTTGCTTAAAGCCACAGTCCAAGCTCGGAATCGATTTTTCGTTTTTCTGCCCATCTTGGAGAAAATTTCACGCTGATCACAATAGTGTCTTCAGAATCGCTCAGAACTCACTACGAACTGAGCTACGGCTGCTCAAGTAATTTGAATTTGAACTGGTAAAAGTTCGCGGAAGAGTTGTCTCGAGCCTGTATTTTCTCGTTATTCGAAGCCATCATTCTGAAACTGGTCACAATATAAAGCCAGACCGGAAACAAAAGGAAGAACATAGATGTTGAATAAAATCATTTGCGCGCCTCTTCTCTATTGAGGTCGGAAACTGCCAGTAGGCGTAACCCATTTTTTCTTCCAAGAGGGCGTGGCCGATTTTTTCCTAGCCTTTTCTCGCTTATTTGAGCGAATTGAGATTTCGCGATTGGCAGGGTTGCTATATACGGCGACCGGACTAAAATATCAAAAATTTTGATATTATGGTCCGGTCGCCGCCTATAGCAACCCTGCCAAGCGCGAAATCTCAATTCGCTCAAATAAGCGAGGAAAAAGTCGGCCACGCCCCTTGAAATAAAAAAGGGGTAACGCCCACTGACAGGTTTCCGACCTCAATAGGGAAGAGACGCGCGGATGATTTTAATCAAAACCTATGTTTTTCGATTTGTTTTTTGTCTGGCTTTGAATTGTGGCCTGCTTCAGAACGATGGCTGCGAGTAACGAGAAAATACAGGCTCGAGACAACTCGTCCGCGAACTTCTAGCCGTTCAAAATTGAAATTTTTGAGGAGCCGTAACCCCGTTCGTAGTGAGTTCTGAGCTATTCTGGAGACACCATTGTGATCAGCGTAAAATTTTCCCCAAGATAGGCAGAAAAACGAAAAATCTATTCTGAGGTTGGACTGTGCCTTTAAGGACATTAATAAACATCTGCTGAGCCTGGAGCTGACAATGCTCTTTCACTGGCAAGATACGGGCCTCGGCGTGAAGGTGCTCAATCGGTGAGCTTTTTGCACATCCAGTGGCTATTCGAAGTGCAGCATTCTGAATTCGCTGCAACTTAGTCCAGGAACTGTCCTACACGATGTGCTCCCAGACAGGTGCAGCATACTCCAATGCAGGCTGCAGAATAGCTCGATGTCGTCAAGATTTCTCTCTGCTGCCACCCCAGGACGTTCCTCCTAGAGCTCTCAACACATTAAGCTTTGGCTTGATAATTGCCTGCTTCTGTTCAGCATTTTTGTGAAACTTCAGCGATGGGTCCAAAACGAGGCCCAGCAGTTTGGGAAATTGCGCAGTGGGCAAGAGGTCACCATAACACCTGAAAACAGGTTGGGCGCTGTGTTCCTTTGGGTATGATGTGAATACCGAAACAGAAGACTTCGCCGCGGAAACTGTGAGCATCATACTATCGAGAAAGTTTTTAAGCACGACGAGATAGTCGCTGACCTTGTTTGCGGCTACCTGTATGTCACGATTACGGCACATGATGGTGATATCGTCGGCATACGCAACAATTTTTATATCTTCAGGAGGCTCAGGTAGGTCTTCAATATACAGGCTGAAGAGGGCAGGTGACAAAACTCCACCCTGCGGCACACCGGCTGCTACAGGTATGATATCGGAGACGTGACTCTGGAATAGCACTTTGGCCCGACGACCTTTCGTAAACGCTGCGATCCAACGCTTCTGCCACGGTTGTAGCGAGGACTTCAATAGTTTCTCGGATAAAAGTCCTAGGTTAACAGAATCAAATGCTTTGGTTAGATCGAGGGCAACGGCCACTGTTCTTAGAGACTTTCTGATATTGAGCCCATCGACCGCATAGCTAACAATCTCCAGAAGGGCAGTGGTGGTGGAGTGAAGCTTTCTAAACCCATGTTGATGTTGCTGTGCCTCATTCTGCTCTGCCAGGTCCCTTACGATTAGCTTTTCGGCTACTTTCGCGATCGGTGATAACAGGCTAATAGGGCGATAGCCCTTCGCCGTGCTTTGCGATTTGCCTGGCTCAGGCAGGGGTATCACATTGGCGGTCTTCCATGCTTGAGGTAGAGTGCAGGTTCGGAAAGAAGTGTTTATGATATCTGCGATCATCGGTAGAAGTTCCGTGGGAAGCTTCTTCAGGATAGCTGTGAGATACTATCAGGTCCGAGAGCCTTCGAGTTCCGCATTTCCTTGATAGCCTTCTCCACTTGAGCAAGAGTAAAGGCCTCAGTGGCGTTCATCAGCGGCAGACGGCTTAGTTCTCTTACCATGACTCTGTTTTATATGCCTGGCTTGGTACTTGTGATGAAGAAATTTTTGCCATGAGCATATGCGGCAGCCTTTCCTGATTTTAAGACGCTGTTATCGAACTCTATGGTAGAGTTCGAGGAGGGGGCGCACTTGCCAGATATCTTCCTCAATACTTTCCACGCAGTTGTTCCGTCGGTTTTAAAACTGAACCTTTCAGTGAACTTCTCCCAACTTTCTTGTGCTTGTCCAGATCCTTTTTTATCTCTTCATCCAGCTTGGCCACCTCAGGGTCCAAATAATTCTCAGCTCTCTTTTCATCTCTTGTCCAGATCTTCTGTAGAATCTCCCTGGTGACATTAGGGTAGAAACTTTTCACACGTCCTTCAGGTATGGCCGCTTTTGTGGCCTTCCGGATGGCATCAGATATATGACGCTCTTTCTGGTGCACATCGCCATTCCATGGATATTCAGCTGCCTGGCGGAGCGCAACCTCTCTGAACAGGACCCGGTCAGCAAGGCCTAAATTGAGATAAGAACGTTGACGAATACCAGTATAAGGGGCAAGAGAGTTTGAGAGATCAATATGGAGAAAGACGGGAATGTGGTCGCTGGAAAGAGTTGTGGAAGTGCACCATTAGCAAGCATTAGAAAGATTGGATGAAACGAGGGAGATGTCCGGGCTAGAAGGTCGGCCGTAGGAAGGGAGACGAGTAGGCTGACCATCGTTGAGGATAACCAGATCACACTCGTCAGCCCATTCCTCGACGTCTTCCCCTCTGGCGTCGGACTCAAGCGCAGAACAGAAGGTGTGAGCATTGAAGTCACCTGCAAAGACAGCTGATGGGGAGAGAGAGCAGTCATGCAACTGCTTAAGAAGAGGTATGGGGGTGTAGGTTGGGGACAAGAAGTGGTGGGAGGAATGTAAATATTCTTCTTCTTTGCAGCCACGTCGAGAGTTTTGTCATAGGTTGAGGAACTGGGCGACCAGTAATGGATTCGTCCATAGGTCCATTGTGGTCAGCGTGGTTGGTCTCTCCGGACTATTAAACAGATGTGCAGTATCGTGGCCTTGGCATCCACAGTCTGGGCAAACGTCCGATTTGCTGCTGTCAATCTTGCTGACGTAAGCCATAAGCATAGTAGAGTGACCACAGCGCAGCGATGCCAGGGTGCATCTGGCCCTCCTTCCGAGTTGAGACTCGGATGTGCAGACACGGGGCGGCGCTACTCCCAGGATGGGATTTACCGCAGCCCTTTCCAGAACACCGTACAAATTGTGTGTGCTCCTCGCGCAATAGACGGAGTCGTTCTTGCTGTGAATCGTGCCATCTTTGCAGATTGACTTTGCTTGGAGCATCGGCGAATGGCTTTCTGATGTCTCTCTCCTTGACGGGGTTCAGCACTCTCCATGAGGGGTGGTGGGTTGCTTTATGATATTGATGAATTGTTGGGCCTGGAGCTGACAGTGCTCCTTTACTGGCAATAATCGTGTCTCCGCATGCAAGTGCTCGACTGGGGAACTTCTTGCACATCCGGTAGCTGTACGAAGTGCGGCATTCTGTACACGCTGCATTTTGGTCCAGGAGGCTTCTGATACCAAGTGCTGCCACACCGGTGCAGCGTACTCCAGAGCGGGCTGAAGTATGGCCTTGTAGGTCCTGATAATAGTTTCCTTGCTACTGCCCCATGATGTACCGCCCAAGGCTCTAAGCTCATTAAGCTTCGCTTTGACGACGGCCTGCTTCTGCTCGGTGTTTTTGTGAAACTTGAGCGATGGATCGAGCACCAGACCGAGCAGTTTGGGAAAGCGAGCAGCAGGTAATCGATCTCCGTCCCACTCGACATGCGGGTGGGCGCTGTGCTCTGATGGATCCGTTGTGAGTACGGATACCGACGATTTGGATGTCGAGATCTTTAGCATTTTGCGGTCGAAAAAGCTTTTCACTGTGGCCAGGTACTCATTGATCTTGGAGGCGGCCACATTTATATCTCGATCCCGACACATTATTGTCATATCACCGGCATAGGCGACCACCTTGATATCCTGGGGAGGGGCGAGCATGTATTCGAGGTACAGACTGAAGAGAGCAGGCGATAAAACGCCGCCCTGTGGGACTCCAGCTGCAATAGGAATACTATTAGATACATGGTTCTGGAACATAACTCTGGCTCGTCTGCCCTTGATGAATGCAGATATCCAGCGTTTCTGCCACGGCGGTATTGATGACATCAGTAAGTTGCTTGACAGAACTTTATGGTTTACTGTGTCGAATGCCTTGGTAAGATCCAAGGCAACAGCCACAGTTCTCTGTGGCTTCTGGGCATTGAAGCCATCGATGGCAAAACTTGTAATTTCCAATAGAGCTGTCGTGGTGGAATGCAACTTTCTGAATCCGTGCTCAAACACCTGGTTCTCATTGTGCTCTGTAAGATCCTTTACGATCAGTTTTTCGGCTACCTTTGCAAACGTGGACAGCAAGCTAATGGGTCTGTATCCCTTTGCTGAGGCCTGAGGTTTCCCCGGCTTGGGCAGCGGCACAACGTTAGCTGTCTTTCAATTTTGTGGGATGGTGCACGATCTGAACGAGGTGTTTATCAAATCAGTGAGAAGCGGTAGGATTTCATTCGGTATCTTCTTCAAGACAGCAGGACATATCCCGTCTGGACCAACCGCTTTTGAATTCCGCATATCCTTTATAACCTTCTCAACTTGCGTCGAAGTGAACGCTTCGGCCGTGCTCGTAAGCGTGAGGCGGCACAGCTCTCGTAGAGTCACTCTGTTCTGCGGACCACGCTTTGCACTAGTGATGAAAAAACTTCTACAGAGCGCATAAGCGGCTTCTTTTCCTGATTTGAATACACCGTTGTTGAATTCGATTGTGGAAACGGTAGCAGATGAGCTCTTACCCGAAAGCTTTCGTAATACCTTCCAAGTGGCTGCACTGTCCGTCTTGAAATCCAACTGCCCGGTGAACTTTTCCCGCTCTTCTTTCTTGTGCCTGTCTAAATCCTTTCTGATCTCATCGTCAAGATCAGCAACGACGGGGTCCAGATGGTTGACCGCTCTCCTGGCATCTCTTGTCCTGATCTTATCGAGGATCTCCCTAGTGACATTTGGATAGAAAGTCTTGACGCGGCCGACAGGAATAGCCGCTTTCATGGCTCTGCGGATCGCGTCAGATAAATGACACTCTTTCTGGTGCACGTCGCCATTCCACGGGTAATTTGCCGACAGGCGAAGCGCAACTTCACTGAACAGGCTCCAGTCTGCTCGGCCTAAACTAAGATAAGAACGTTGACGAACACCAGAATAAGGAGCGAGAGAGTTGGAGAGATCGATATGGATAAAGATGGGGACATGGTCGCTTGGCAAAGTGGTCGAGGCGAACCATGAGCAAGAGTTAGAGAGGTTGGACGAGACACGAGATATGTCTGGGCTGGAAGATCGGCCGTTGGAAGGGAGGCGAGTGGGCTGATCATCGTTTAAGATGACCAGGTTACACTCCCCTGCCCATTCTTCGACGTCATTTCCTCTAGCGTCAGAATCAAGTGACGAACAAAAGGTGTGAGCATTAAAATCGCCCGCGAAGACAACCGAAGATGAGATGGAGCAGTCGTTTAGCTGCTTAAGTAGAAAAATAGCATCGTAAGATGGGGGGCATGAGGTAATGGGAGGAATATATATGTTGAAAAGACAAAGGGGTGTTTTAAGGGGGAGATGGATTGGAAGGTACTCGAGAGTACTATCCGTGGGGGTGTTGGGTATGAGGTGGGAGGGCAGAGAAGATAAAACAAAGGTTGAAACTTCTCCGCCAAGAGCTGACCTTGGAGCATGGAAGGCGGTATAGCCCGGGATGTTAGGATGAGGACGGGTAGGGGATGGAGAGAGCTTGGTTTCTTGAACCATGATCACGTCTGGATGGTAAGTACGTGCGAAGAGAGAGAGCTCAGAAAGTTTGGCACGAAGGCCGTTGAGATTGATATGTACAATGGAAAGGGGGCGATATGAGGAAGAGGAATCAGAGTTGGTAGGTAAAGAGCATATAACACAGCGAAAAGAAGAGTTATGATGCTTCACAGAACTGAGACCCGTACAAGAGAAGTGCACTCACCTTTGGCATCCAAAGCATTGGACGCTGGTCCCATTCCAAGTGACATTTCTGTCGCATGTGGCACATAGGTACTTCTTCTTCTTCTGAGCGGGTCCAGGATTCCTTTCCACGCCGGCCCTTAGCAGGAGAATACGAAGGAGAGACGCGGCCGGCCAGCACCTCTCCCATGACAAAAACACTTCGTGGAGGGGGTGACGTCGGTTTGCATAGAGGTGATCTTCTTTCCTCCACACTGCCACGGCGTGAACGTACGACATCTCGGCAGCATGTAAATATTAAATAGAGATAGTGGAGTTTAAGAGGGAGGTGAACGGGAACGCACTCGAGAGTACCGTCCTTAGGAACATTTGGAATTAGATGAGAAGGTAAGTTAGAAAGCACAAACGTAGAAACTCCGCCTCCAAGAGCTGTCCTTGGGATGTGATAGGCAGTGTAGCCTGGAATGTTTGATTGGGAATAAGTGGTGGAGGGAGAGAGTTTGGTTTCTTGAACCATAATAACATCCGGATGATGAGTACGTGCGAAGAGTGAGAGTTCAGACAATTCGGTGCGAAAGCCGTTAAGATTTATATGTACAATAGAGAGGGGGCGGTTGGTGAATGAGAAATCAAAGTTGCTGGGGGCGGAGCACAGAACACAACGGAAGGATGAGTTGTGATGCCTCACAGAACTAAGACCTGAACAGGAGAAGTGCACCCACCTTTGGCATCCAAAGCATTGGACGCCTGTTCCATTCCAGTTGACTTTCTTGCTGCAGGTGGCACATTGATACTTCTGCACAGGTCCAGGATTCCTCTCGACGCCAGCCCTTTGTAGTAGAATCTTCAGGAGAGCTGAGGCCAGCCAGCGACTCTCCCATGACGAGAACCCTCTCGGTGGAGGGAGTGATGTCGGTTTGCACGAAGGTGATGTTGTTTCCTCCACACTGCCACGGCACGAACGTACGACATCTCGGCAGCACCTTTTATACTGCCCGATGAGACCGACTTCATTGACGACAATAGATCTCTGGACGAATCCCAAGCTGGTCGCCCAGTTCCTGAATCTATGACAGAACCCTCTCTGTGGCTGCAGAAGGACTCTGAGAACGACAGTACATATATTGCGATACATCCTCAAACATTTAAATTTGGAAGTCAACTTAGTGATTACGGGAAAAGTTATGAATCCTAATTCTGCTTCGGTTTCCGCACGCTATATAAAGTCTAGCTTGCTCGGATGAGTCCGAGAGGAGTAGGCAGTTGAGCGGTCGGTCAAATATAACAGTGATAAGGAGATTTTGACATGATAAGCCCGATAAGCCTAACTTCGACCATCTCAAAATGAGGGAGATAGGCTATAGTGCGGTACATAGCTATAGATTATATGTATATGTATATGTTTATTACTCTCACATAAGGCAAATGCGTGATAATAATAAGAAGAGATGCACAGAAAAACTAACAAGACCGGGAGAAGGAAAAAAGAGACAGCAAACTTGAGCAAAAATACTCCTGTTCTTCATACACCCTACCAATCAAACAAACGAAGATCCATCTCTAGAAAAGAAGAAACAATCGAAAATGCTATGTTTCGTAGCTAAGAACCATTTGGGATACCCGTCGCCTAAACTGGCCCAAGGAAGCAGCGCCGGTGACTCTTCTAGCGATTTTCAGGTATGCGCTACCCGCCCTATGTGGAAAAGACCTAACCCTAACACTGGTAATTGGCCGCCCGAGAAATATTTTCATTATTTCACCTCTAGTTCTCGATGTGACTAGTTTGAAATAGGGTGCAAGCCTGAAAATACTGCTGTTTTCCAGAAGTTTAAGGACCATGCAAAGGTCGAATACTCTGCGCCGATAATCCAGCGTTGGCAACCCAAAATATTTGTTCCTTAAATGGGCCCTGGGTATCTTGGAATTCAGGAAACTACCGATGCGAATCAACAGTTTGCGAGTGAAACTATTCTGGACCTTTTCGAGCGCGTCAATATCCTTTTTCTTGTGCGGAGCGAATACTGATGTTCCAGATTCCACAATGGGTCGTATATAAGTCTTATATGCTCGGAGCAGAACCTGTTTGCTGCCGAGATGTCGTACGTTCGTGCCGTGGCAGTGTGGAGGAAAGAAGATCGCCTCCGTGCAAACCGACGTCAACCCCTCCGAGAAGAGGGTTTTTGTCATGGGAGAGGTGCTGGTCGGCCGCAGCTCTCCTGAGGATTTTATTACAAAGGGCCGGCGTCGAGAGGAATCCAGGTCCAGCACGGAAGTATCCATGTGCCACCTGCGGCGAGGATGTTACCTGGCATAAAACAAGTGTCCAGTGCTTCGGATGCCAAAGGTGGGTGCACTTCTCCTGTTCGGGCCTCAGTTCTGTGAGGCATCATGACTCATCCTTTCGTTGTGTTCTATGCTCTGCCCCAACAACTCTGATTCCTCAATTACCAACCGCCCCCTCTCCATTGTTCACATTAATCTCAACGGCCTTCGCAACAAGTTATCTGAACTCTCTCTATTCGCACGTTCTCATCAACCGGATGTGATCATGGTTCAAGAAACCAAGCTCTCTCCATCTACCACTTATCCTCAACCTAACATTCCGGGCTACACCTGCCTATCACATGCCAAGGACAGCTCTTGGGGGCGGAGTGTCTACTTTCGTTCAATCTGCCTTACCTTCTCATATTATCCCTAATACTCCTAAGGACGGTACTCTCGAGTACATTCCTGTCCACCTCCCCTCAAAACCCCTTTATCTCTATTTAACATATATATTCCTCCTATATCATCTTGTCCCCTCTTATAATCCTATTCCCCTCCTTAAGCAGTTGTACGACTGCTCACTCTCCCCTTCAGCTGTCTTTGCGGGTGACTTCAATGCTCACACGTTCTGTTCCGCTCTTGATTCTGACGCCAGAGGGGAAGATGTCGAAGAATGGGCTGAGGAGTGTGACCTGGTTATCCTCAATGATGACCAGCCCACTCGTCTCCCTGCCAACGGCCGACCTTTCTAGCCCAGACATCTCTCTTGTGTCATCCAATCTCTAATGCTTTGCACGTGGTCCACATCCACAACTCTCCAGCGATCACATTCCCGTCTTTGTCTATATTGATCTCTGACTCTCTTGCCCCTTACTCTGGTTTTCGTCATCGTACTTATCTTAATTTAGGCCTAGCAGACTGGACCCTGTTCAGAGATGTTGCACTTCGCCATGCGGTCGACTACCCATGGAATGGTGATGTTCATCAGAAAGAGCGCCATCTAACAAGTGCCATCCGCAAGGCCATGAAAGCAGCAATTCCTGAGGGTCGTGTCAAGACCTTTTTTTCCAAATGTCAGCAGGGAAATACTGCAGAAGATAAGAACCAGAGATGAGAAGAGAGCCGCAGACCATCTAGACCCGGACATAGCTGTGCTGGATAACGAGATCAGGCAGGATCTGGATAAGAACAAGAAGGAATGCTGGGAGAAGTTCACTGAAAAGCTGAATTTCAAGGCTGACGGAACTACGACGTGGAAAGTGTTGAGGAAAATTTCCGGCAAGTCCGCTCCTCGATGAGCTCCGCTATTGAGTTCGAGGAGAACGTCTTCAAATCAGGGAAAGCGGCTGCTTATGCGCTCGGCAAGAACTTCTTCATCACACGTGCCAAGCGAGGCGTGCAGAACAGAGTCACGGTTAGAGAACTGAGCCGGTTGCCGCTCATGAACGCTTCTGAGGCCTTTACTCTCACGCAAGTAGAGAAGGCTATCAAAGAAATGCGGAATTCGAAGGCTATCGGACCTGACGGTATCTCCCCAGCCATCCTGAAGAAGCTTCCCACGGAACTTCTACCGATGCTTGCAGATATCATTAACACTTCTTTCCGGACCTGCACTCTACCCCAAGCTTGGAAGACAGCCAATGTGATACCGTTGCCAAAGCCAGGCAAGTCCCAAAGCACGGCAATGGGCTTTCGACCAATAAGCCTGTTATCGCCCGTCGCTAAATTAGCTGAAAAGTTGATCGTGACGGACCTGGCTGATCAAAATGAGCGACAGCAGCATCAGCATGGGTTCAGGAAACTTCACTCCACTACTACAGCTCTATTGGAGATCGTGAGCTTTGCGGTCGATGGGTTCAACATGAGAAAGCCCTGAGAACGGTGGCCGTCGCCCTCGACCTGAGCAAAGCGTTTGACTCTGTTAACTTGGGACTGCTGTCCGAGAAACTGCTCAAGTCGTCGCTACCATCATGGCAGAAGCGATGGATTGCAGCGTTCACTAAAGGCCGCCGTGCTAAGGTTCTGTTCCAGAATCATGTATCCGATAGCATTCCAATAGCAGCCGGTGTTCCGCAAGGCGGAGTGTTGTCCCCTGCCCTATTCAGCCTGTATCTTGAGGACATTCCCGAGCCTCCCAATGATGTAAGGATTGTTATGTATGCCGACGACATCACCATCATGTGCCAGGATCGTGACCTGCAGATAGCCGCTAACAAGATCAGCGCCTATCTCGTCGAGTTGAAGCTCTTCCTCGATAAAATGATGCTCACAGTCTCTGCCGCAAAATCCTCTGTTTCAGTGTTCACAACGAACACCAGGAACACAGTGCCCATCCAGATGTCAAATGGGATGGTGACCTGTTGCCAGCAGCAAAATTCCCAAGCTGCTTGGCCTTATTCTTGATCCTCACTGAAGTTCCACAAAACGCGGAACAGAAACAAACAGTCGTCAAGGCTAGACTTAATATCTTGAGAGCTCTCGGAGGAACATCATGGGGAAGCAGCAGAGAGACTATATTGAGAACCTACAGAGCAATACTTCAGCCGGCTCTGGAATATGCGGCACCAGTGTGGCAGCACCTGGTGTCTGACAGCTCCTGGAATAAGCTGCAGCGTGTACAGAATGCTGCGCTTAGAATTGCTACCGGTTGTGCAAGGAGCTCCCGGTGGAGCATCTTCACGCGGAGGCCTGCATATTGCCGGTCAAGGAGCATTGTGAACTCCAGGCACAGCAGATGTATATTAATGTTCTGAGGCAGCCGAATCATCCGTCAAAGAGAATCATGAAGCCCATAAGAGAGAGGTCGATTAGGACGCCGTTCGCCGATGCTCCTCGTAAAGTTGATGTACAGAGATGGGCCGACTCAACATGGAAAGGCTTCGTCTTCTGCGTGAGGAGCACACGCAATTTGTTCGAGGATATCTAGCAAAGGCGGCTGTGAACCCTATCTTGGGAACGGTGCCGCCTCGGGTTTGCGTGAGTCCGAGTCTCAACTCGGCAGACGAGCCAGATGTGCTCTTGCATCGCTGCGCTGTGGTCACTCTATTCTGCTCATGTCTTACGTCAACAAGATCGACAGCAGCCGACCAGACGCATGCCCGGACTGTGGTGCTCCCAGACACGACACGGCGCACTTGTTCATGTGCCCGAAGAGACCTACCTCCTTAACAACAATGGACCTTTGGACGAATCCTGTGAAGGCCGCCCAGTTCCTCAACCTATGACAAAAACCACTTTGAGGCTGCAGAAGAAGAAGAAGAACCTGTTTGTTTCTAGTGGAGATACCCTATTAAATCTGAAAAATCCGCCTGTGAGCCGATTGGCATTTGATTTTGACATGCTAGAAAAATCCAACTTCCTATCGTAGTTAAAACCAAGATCTCGAACCGCGTCTACCGCTGGGAGCGCGACACCAGCACATGTATATGAATGGGCCGTCGACGCCGGACTCAAATGAACCCGCATAAATACGGTTTTTTGCGGAGCTAGAGGTAGCTGCCATTCCTTCGCCCAGTCAACCATCAGGTTAATCGCCTCCTGCAGCACTTGGTTGTCTAATGGCTCAGAAATGACTTTGTAGAGCTTTATATCATCCGCGTAAAATTTCACAGAAACATTTTTGTCTGGAAAAATGATAGGAATGTCAGCTGTAAAAATACTAAACAATATTGGTGATAATACACCCCCTTGTGGGACCCCGCTCGCTATGTTTCTCACCTTGGAATAACAATCCCCGACCCTCACCTGAAACGTTCTATCCAACAAGAATTGGGCGAGCCATTCTATCAAAATCGGATGAAATCCCAGATCCCGTAGTTTTCAAATGTGAGACACGATCAAATGCCTTTGCAAAGTCAAAGTAAATGACATCACAACTGCATTTCTTGTCAAGGGCCTCGGTCCAATCGTTTATGCATTCCAAAAGGTTCGTTTCTACCGATCTTCCAGGTACGAAACCATGTTGGTTCCTGGGAATGATGTTATTCGAAAACAGATGTAGGACGATGTGCTCTTTTAGGACCTTCTCGAACAGTCTGCAGAAGAGTGAGGTTATGCTAACTGGTCTATAACTTCCTGGATCAGTGGCCGGCTCTTTCTTCAAAATTGGTGTTACAAAAGAGTGCTTCCAGCGGATTGGAACTTCACCATAGATAAGAGACTGATTGAAGATATAGGCCAAGGTACCACAAATAACGGGTGCAATTTTCTGAATAAAAAACAGAGGAATGAAATCCGGGGTGATCGAGGAAGATTTAGACCACTTTACTAACAAATCCTGCAACTTCATAGAATGAAACCACGGAAAATCAGTCATAGGCTGAATACCTGAGAAGGATGAAGACGGACAATTTCCGTCATCTTCTTGGAATTGATTCACGAAATGATCCGCCAACATGTTTGCCTTATCACTGGCCGATGTTGCAAGAAGGTCTCCGTTCTTAAGACAGCCAATACTACTCCTTTCCTTTAACTTGGAATTCAGATAACGATAGAAGTTCTTATCTCCCGACTCTATCTTTTTCTTCTCCAAATGACGGTTATACCTAACCAGCTGAGAATGGAACTTTTTCGCGAATGCGTTATATGTTTCCCAATTTCCAGCGCGCCTTACTTCATAAAATAGGCATTCACGATGTTCAGACATTTTTTGCAAGTGAGCAGGCAGGCGAATAGACTTAATAGAGGACACAAGCTTCCACGGCACATGCAGATTTGATTTGATTTATTACACGGTAGAACCGTGTCAAAGACAACAACAGAATAATAAAAGCACTAAAATCAGTCGAACAACAATAAACAAATGGATCAACTGACTATTAGGCATACATCGGCACCATCAAGAAAAGAGATCTTACAAACATTACGGACCGCGAAACAAGACTCCACGATATCCATGCCGTCATTGTGGATTGTCGGCACAACACGCGAGCATCCAGTGCGGTGGTTGCCTTGGCTGGGTACACCTCAAGTGTTCGGGGTTAACTAGCTATAATGATTACATTGATGCCTATTGTTGTATGTCTTGCATTAATTTACCTTCTACGGTTCCTCTTCATAGTCTCAACATTTTTCAACTCAATATTAATGGCTTGCGTGCCAAACTTATAGAACTTACATTGTACATTGAACGCTCACAACCTGATGTCATCCTCTTACAGGAGACCAAGCTTAGCGTGTCCTCCCCTTCTCAGCCCCGCCTCCCCGGCTATACGTCATACCATATTCCCCGTACATCGCATGGCGGTGGCGTGTCGACTTTTGTAAAATCATCTATTCCATCTCATCTTATTGCACTCACTAATGATAATGTTGTTGAATGTATAAGAGTTCATGTTGTACTGCAAAGTTGTCCCCTTGTCATTATCAATGTTTACATTCCCCCATCCACTTCTTGTCCCAATTCATTTGACCCCACTCCATATCTATATGATGTATATGCAATCCTCTCGTCTTCATCTGTTGTCATGGCTGGTGACTTTAATGCTCACTCCTCTTCCTGGTTCTCCTCCCTAGATCCCGATGACAGAGGAGAACTACTTGAGCTTTTTGCGGAAGATTGTGACCTGATACCTATAAACGAGGACTCTCCTACTCGTCTACCGTCGACGGGCAGACCCTCCTCACCCGATGTCACGTTTGTTTCCTCTTCTCTTGTCATGTCTTGCAGCTGGTCCACATCTGTGGCAATGGGCAGTGATCATGTACCTATTTGCACATCATTGGATCTTTCTCTTAATAGTCAGCTTGCACCTTTTTTCTGGCTCCCGTAGCAAATGTTACACTATCGTAAGGCTAACTGGGTCCTGTTTAAAGAGGTGCTACTCAGCCGGGTAGCCAACTATCCGCTAGCTGGCTCGGTACATGACAAGGAGAAATTCGTCGTCGACACCATATCCGATGCCTCCAGAACAGCCATCCCGACCGGTCGCGTTAGAACGTTCCACCCTAATGTACCAAAGGAAGCCCTGGAGCTTATTACTCAACGGGACGACCGACGCAGAAGTGACCCCTCTGATCAATGCATTTCTCAATTATCCGAGGAGATCTCCAAAGTGCTGAATGACCACAAGCAGAAACGCTGGAGAGAGTACACCGAATTCATCAACTTTGCGACTGATAGCAAACAGGCGTGGAGCATCCTCAAACGACTATTTGGGAAGAAGTCTGCACCTGCGCGCAACATGCTTGAATTCCCCTCGGGCAGATTTGAATTCGGATATAAAGCTGCCTGCCAGCTTGGAAAACTCTATGCTTCTGCCTCTTCACGACGCGATAAGCAACACAGATGTACCTTACGTGCTATCAGGAAACTCCGTCGCCAGGACGTACCTGCTATTACTGCTTCTACTGTCACTGCGATTATCAAATCAATGAAGAACTCAAAGGCAGAGGGACCTGACGGCATTTCAGCCGTTCACTTGAAGCATTTGCCGGAACAATATGCCGAGTTACTCAGTGATCTTATCTATTCGTCGTTTAGTAGTGGTATTATTCCTGCTCGATGGAAACAAGCTCTTGTTCTCCCCATCCCCAAGCCTGGCAAACCAGAGGATAAAGCCACGTCACATCGTCCCATATCCCTATTATCCCCTATCGCTAAGCTGGCGGAAAAAATCATAAATCCGCATCTCCAAGGCGCACTACAGCAGAACGTCCATCAGCATGGCTTCAAAAAGGCGCACTCCACCATCACCGCACTAACGTCAATTACTGAACACATCATCGCCGGTTTCAATAGGATTCTCCCGCCGGCAGAAGTCTGGTCGTAGCAGTCGATCTGACTTCCGCTTTCGACAATGTCAGCACTTCATTGTTGTCAAAATCGATACTGGACTGTAATAATATGCCCGACTGGTGTAAACGATGGACTGACAACTTCGTCAAGAACCGCTCCATACGTGTGAAGTTCGACGGACACTTGTCGAAGTCGGTTCCCCTGAAGGCAGGCGTTCCTCAAGGTGGAGTTTTGTCACCAAGCCTATTCTCTCTGTATCTATCCGATATTCCGAAGCCGCCACCCAACATCCATCTATGTCTGTATGCTGATGACATCACAATTGAATGTACAGACCCTGTTATCGACCGTGCCACTGCGGAGATGAACAAATACCTCTGCAGCCTGGCCAAGTTCCTCGAATCGAAGCAGCTAAAGATCTCTCCTCCAAAGTCTAGCGTTACTCTGTGCACAACTGCAACGGCTGAGCATCAACTGCATCCCGGGGTTCTCTGGGAAGGCAATCGGCTGCCCTTGTCTAAGCACCCTCGGCTACTTGGAGTCTTCCTAGACCCCTCACTGCGCTTTCACGAAAACACGCGCATTCGAGCCGCAACTGCTAACACGCGAAATAACATCCTCCGTGCTCTGGCGGGCACCACTTGGGGTAGCACAAAGGAAGTTCTACGCACAACGTATAAGGCCATGATACAGCCTACTCTGGAGTATGGAGCTCCGATATGGACTAGACACCTGTCGGATGCCTCTTGGAGCAAGCTTCAACGTGTACAAAATACTGCACTACGTGTCATCACTGGCTGCCCAAAGTCTACACCTATATCCCATCTTCATCAAGAATGCGCCGTACTTCCTGTAAAACAGCACTGCCAACTGCAGTCGCAACAGTTTCACATTGGCATAGTCAAGAATGCCGCACATCCCAACTACCCACTCCTGTCATCTGATCCTCATCCCCGTAATATTCACACACCGCTCCATATTGTTATTTCTACATTGGATCGTCAAAGATGGGCTACCTCTGAGCTCACAAGGAAGAGGCTGCAGCAAATTGAACACACCAGATTCGTGTCTGAATACCTGTCCTGTGCCCTTCCAAATCCCATCCTTGGTACAGTGCCTCCTACGGTCGATGACAGCGAGAAGACTCTGCCCAGACGCTCCCGCGTCACTCTAGCGGGTCTACGTTGCGGTCACTCTTCGTACCTCAAAGCCTACGTACATAGGATCGACGAATCGGTCCCGGATAAATGTCCCGACTGTCAAAATACTGGTCATGATTCACTACATCTATTTTCATGCTCTGCCAGACCTACTTCTCTGTCTGCTCGTGATATGTGGAACAAGCCGTGTGATGTGGCCACCTTTCTACGCCTATGAGAAGAAACTCCGATGTGGCTGATAAGAAGAAGAAGAGCAAACATTACTCCTGGAACAACAGATAACACTCAAGTGTCTTTTTGAATTCACTTAGTTTCCCCACCATCAAACCTGACCGAAGTAGTTTATTGAATTCAGACCCCGCTCTATTGACGAAGAAGTGCTGTCGTACGTTCCGCCTGGCCCCAATGAGGCCCAATTTCACCGGTGCTCCTCTAGTGGTTGATGGTCTAAGGTTGAACAGCCGGCTAGCCTTGATACCAGCACTCCCATGAATGATCTTATACATCAATATCATATCAAACCTTCTTCTCCTGCGCTCTAGAGTGGTTAGGCCCAGTTTGGCGTTTCTGGTGACATGACACACGTTGCGATTCGTCTGAAACCACGATGTCCGGAAGTGAACTCTACGTGTGAAAGTATTCTGGACTTTCTCAAGCGCGTCTATGGATCCTTTTTTGTATGGATTAAAAACTACCGTACCATACTCCATTAGTGGACACCTCGGTCAGCACGTTTGCATTAGTAGTTGATAATGCTCGAAACGCGCAGTGCATCATCCTATTAGCCGTGGACGCAACCTGGAGGCAGTGATCATCGAAATTAAGATCGTCCTTGATAAGAAAACCAAGGTCCTTAATCTCGCTGACCTCGCTCAACTGCAAACCGTCGATAGTATAGAAGCCACTCACTCGCCTCTTACCAAGCTTCATCACTTTAGTCTTTTCGCTGGAAAGCGGCAATTTCCATTCATTCGACCATTTGGCTACATCATTGAGAGCTTTTTGCAAACACTCCGAATCCTCCATTGTCAAAATAGGTTTATACAACTTAAAGTCATCAGCGAATGCCGAACAGCCGACGTTGTTCAAGGATATGATCGAGGGAAGTTCATACGTATAGATATTAAAGAGAATTGGTGAAAGCACTTCCCTGGGAACACCACTAAGGACTGCAAAGGGAGAGGAGAACGTACTATTAAGCCTGACCCTGAAAGTTCTACCCGTGAGAAAAGCACGAATCCAAGCCACTATACGTGGATGGATACCCACTATTTCCAGTTTGTTTACTAATTTGCGATGAGAAACTCTGTCAAATGCCTTGGAAAAATCAAGGTAAATAACATCCACACCTATATCCTTGTCCAGCGCACGCGTCCAATCATCAAGTGACTCCAGCATAGCCGAAATTGTCGATTTACCCTTTTGAAAACCATGTTGGTGTTCCGAAATGATGGAGTGCTCCTCTAGATGAGCCATAATTCTTTTTTTTTATTACTTTTTCGAAAAGCCTTGCAAAAATAGACGTAATACTGATGGGACGGTACTTAATTGTTGGGATCAGAAAATGGCTTCTTCTTTGGTATAGGAGTAACAAAGGATGTACGCCATCTACTCGGAACATCTCCACGCATAAAACTCAGGTTGAAAATATGTGCAAGTGGGCTAACTATGATATCAATCACCTTTTTAATGAAACATAATGGTATGTGATCAGGCGTATCAGAAAACGAATTAGGCCATTTGGCTAGTAGCTCCAACAATTCCCCGGGGTGAAACCATACAGAGTCAGGCATGACAGGAAAAAGAGAAGGACTAACAAGTTCATCCAGGTCAGTATCCTCAAGGAAAGCCTTCCTAAACGCATTTGCCAAAACTTGAACTTTATGGCCGTCCTCGACTGCACTGGAACCATCTTCTCTCACAAGACATCCAACCTCAGATTTACTCTTGAGCCTCGAATTAAGTAGCCTATAGAATGAGTTTTTATTCTTAGATTCGGTAACTTTCCTTTCCTTATTGCTATTATACTTCTTCAAACGTTTTTCAAATAATGCAGTAACTCTTTTGTACTCGCACCAATCATCGGCCCTATTACTACCATTTGCCATGTTCCAAGCTTGAGATTTCCAGTGAGAAAGATTTTTCAAGTGCTCTGGGAGAAACGCCTTCTTCGTAGACACCAGGCTACTCGGAACAAATAAGTCAATGGTGTGGTCAAGAATGGAAAGAAACAGTTCATATTTAGCTTCCACAGTATCCAGAGTACTCAGTGAGCCATACCAATCAACACTACCCAGGTATTCGTTTATACATGCAAAATCCGCTTTACTGTATACTCTATTGTAAATTTTGGTATCAGATACGTCGATATGCACGTTCAGCTCAAATACTATAGAGGCATGGTCACTAGTGCCCAAAGGGGCCAGAGTATCCACTTTTACAATCAACCCATCCTCATTGGACAGTAACAGATCCAAAATATTACTACCTCGTGTAGCCACAACGTTAGCCTGGGTAAGATTATGCGACGCGCACATATCTAGAAATTGCTTACTACTCGGGTTGGTAGCTGTAGGAACAAGCTGTTCCCACGATATATTTGGTAAATTGAAATCGCCCGTAATAATACAGGACTGTCTACAGGAAAGAAAGTCGCCTAAAGTTTTAGTAAAAATTTCAAAAGAGGCAGCAGGGCAAGCAGGCGCCCTGTAAGCAACAACTATTTTCAGCGTCCTATTACTAACCACTATGTCAGCACAAAGTAACTCATAACCTTCCGAAAAACTCTTCGTAAACTAACCTTGGACAAATAGATTTACACAACAAGAGGGCCACTCCCCCGCCCCTCTTGTGCGGTCTGTCACATCTAAGCAGGTCAAACTGAGAGCATAAACCACCGAATAGCGAAGCATCAGTGACAATTGGGGTGAGCCATGTTTCCGACAGCGCAATTATGCCAAAGCCAAATTGTTGAATTAGTCCGATCAAACTGTTAATATTTTTAGATACAGATCGAATATTCGTGGATAGACACCATATATCGTTATCAGAAGTCCGAGGAATGTCTATATGTTTAAACTAGATTGAACTTGCGAAGAACTGACAACAACTTCGCAGGCAATTTCAGGCACAACAGAACTGAAAACTTCGCAGGGAACATCAGGCACAACTAGATTAGGCGACTGGGTAAGAGAGTCATTAACATCAACAACGGTATTAGAGGTGGAGCGCGCTTTGTGCGAATTGTTACGACGAGCCATTATTTCCGCACTCAGCCGTGCGCGTTCTTCACGCGGAAGTGAAGGACGAACAAAAATACCTTTCTTAAAAGGAAATGATTTCAAACGAGGAGCATTACGTACAGCACGACTAGCGAAGCATGAGCTAGGAAAAACAACTTTAAGTAAGCGATCATGCGAATGGTGACGAGGACCCATCCGATAAACACCAATAGGGTTACAATCGACATCCAAATGTCCGAGAATCTGGCCTACTCTCGAAAAATCCTGTGATAATCTGCTACAGCGGGGCTGGCCCCTCAACTCGGGGACACCAGCTATGACAATACACCTATCACGTTCTATATCCTCACGCAACGATCGTATGTGATTAGACGAAGAGAAGATCAATAGCTGCTTGGTTAATTGACAAGAAAAGTTCATATTTCTCATTTACGCTGTTGGTAGATTCTAACAGACTGACCCAGTGAATTTGGCTAAGATATCCATTGACGGCTGCATAGTCGCACTTTGCGTAAACCCTGCGATAGACCGGTGAAGAGCCCGTTTCACAACATTGAATATCAAATGAAATGCTATTATGATCGCTTAACCTCACCGGAGGCAAAATTTCTAGGTTTTCCAGTAGAGTTTCATGGGTGCAGAACACTAGATCCAATTATGACCTCTAGTAGGTTCATGAACAAATTGGAACAGGTCGTAACAGTAAACAAGCTCCTCCAAACAGGATTCGTTGCCACCACATCCCCTTCACTCCTTTGAGCGAAGTCCGGCAAATTGAAGTCCCCCACGATGATCGTGTGGAGTTCACACGCTACCAAATCACTCAAAACTTTGACTAGCATTTCGGTTCCAGCAGAATCACAAAACGGGGCCCTGTAAACAACCACCACCCTAAAGCTCGAACTTTCATGGTAAAGGTCGGCACAAAGTATCTCATGAGCATGTTCCACCGACTCAGAGAAAACCACAGATATTAAGAGCCTTCGATGCACCAACAACATCACCCCGCCGTCTGACTTCCTAACGCGATCACACCTCTTGAATTCATAGTCTGGAGAGAAATTTCCCAATAAGGACGCAACCGAATGACTAGACTTGAGCCATGTTTCAGACAAGCCTCTCTAACACACCGGTCAACGCTTCGTGGTTACGGTAGCGTGGCGTGTTGCCCCGGAGTGTACAGAGGTGTAAGGGCGGCGCACGTGACGGCTGTTATTCGAGCACGTTTCCGTATCGATTATTTCATGCGTATTTCAAGAGAAAAGCGTACGATTTCGAGAAAAGAAGCTACATTTCTTACGCTCGTAATGTATTCGTAGCTGTTGTGGTTCAGATAGGATAAAGCAAGGCTGCTTTTGTGAGCACGTGAGCCTATTTTTGACAGCCTTCGCAGTAACGTTTCAAACAGGATTTTTTGCTGGAGGTAACGCAGCATCGCGATGAATATTGTACCTTTAAGTTTAAAACAGAACTTGCTTTCGGGAAAACCCTAATTTACGGCAACCTAACGTTGAACTTTCATGCATACGGCACTACTCTCAAGGCAGCAACAATACTGTGCTTCTCTGGGCCGAATTCCGGTCCGCAATTGCGTCTCGACACGCTTTGCGGCCGCGCGCATTCGAGTCGGAAGAGTTTCCAGCGCCGCGGCCGCCGATCTGTTGACTCTAGGTGGGTTTCAGAAACTGGAAAGAAAACGAAATTGGAGAAAACTGTATAAAAAAGCCATATCGAGTCGGCTTTGGCGCTGGAAACTCGACTGACTCCAGCGGGTGCGGCCGCAAAGCGTGTCGACGTTGAAAAGTGCCGGAACACTAAAGAATCCAATGATAGCCGCGCGCGGCGCCCATGCACTTCTGTACAGTCCGCTGCAACACGCCACGTTACCGTAACCACGAAGCGTTGACCGGTGTGTTAGAGAGGCTTGTATGTTACAGTGAAGGCATGAATATCATAATTATTGGAAAGAATCAAGTCAAATGAATCAGTTTCTTGATTCGGCCTGATTTCCATATTCAGGCGATCAAGCGTTAGATTTCTCTCAACGCACTGTATGACAATGTGATAATTAGCTCAATTGTTACAAATGGATAGATTGAGAGCAAAGAAGCACAAAGCGCACCAACCTGTGAAGACAGAGAAGGGCTTTTGAACCAGGATAGTGTTGTTTCTCATTCTCGAACGTCACCATTGACCTCACACTGCTGTAGGATTCAGGATCCTTCTCACGGAGCGAAATAAGTTTGTTGGTCTTCTCACGAACATCCGCTTGTACGAATTGAAATATTTTACCCAGCAAACCAATAAATCTGAAAATAATACTGTTCAACAGCATAAAAGTTATAAAAAATACACTATTTCAAACTGACTTATTCAATTCCTCAAAGGCACAGACGAAACATGCTAAATCCACATCTTCAATGTGGTCTTCAGACGACGCTTCAAGGTTTTTTATTACCACCTCAATCCTGAACTTCTTGCACTCTTCATTGGAATCGTTTTTGTGATCCACCACCATTGCACTAAAAATACTGGCTGTGGCGGAGCGCTCAGATTCGTGAAGCAACGTGCAAGATGCCGAAATTCAACATTGGCTTAGGACGGTGTTCAAAATAGCTGCATTCGTCCCACTTTTTTTTGTTTTTTAGATATCGTCAAAGCGTCAATTTCGGAGCATAAAATCAGGCTTGCTCAGATGAGGCCGGGCGGGACAGGGGCTCTCTACACAGGCTTAATCCTCGCAGACGCCTCGGTCTCCGACACTGGCAGCGGACTCCTACAGGAGTCGGCTGGGAGTCCTAGTCTCCCCTGCAACAGGAGTCCTGGTTTTCTCCTGTGGTACTCCTGTAGGAGTCCTATCCTTCTCCTGTAGGAGACCGGAACTTGTACGGTAGCTTGGAGGGAATTTCAAATAACGTTTGCTGGAACCAAGCCAAAACCGCCTTCTTTTCGAATTTCTTTTAAATCGAAGCATGATTTTCACACTTCTTCGTTAACGATTTTGTAAACGGCAAAAATTAGTGTAGGGCATTAAGCCCCATTACATTCCTCCCTCACTTTTCATCACGGAGGAAATTCGGCTCCTAAGCACCCCAATCAATCAATGAGAGGGGCGACTGTGAGCCTGCACGGGCACATCAGCTCTCCACCCCATGCACACGCGTATCGTACACCGCGCGGGTTCGATTAATGGTTCAACGTGCGCGTTCCAGGACAACTACCGGAGCTGTTTTGTCCTGTAGGAGACCCAGTGGAAGCGATGCGGCAGCATGTCCTGTAGGAGACCGCTTCGCTCTAGTTCGGTCTCCCACAGGACAAAACAGCTCCTGCGGGAGACCGCGATCGTCGTTTTCTCCTGCAGGAGTCCGCTGCCAGTGTCGGAGGTCATCGGGACTCACGCGTAAAATAAAATGCGTGTGGTGTAGACGCACACAAAACGCGCGCCTTTACGCGCAAATTCGCTGATTTCCCTGCAGAACCGTTGATTTTCGAATTCAAATTCATTACACGTGCTTAGGCACATGAGACATGAAAAAACGGTCAAAGACACAAAATCAAAAAAAATAAACACGATGAATTCAAAAACAATGTTTCCAAAACAAATAAAAAAATAACGCTTATGAAAACACAACGTGACACGATTGATTCTTGTTGAAGACACCGACTGACAACAGTTTCGAAACCAGAATACATGGGAGATTGGAATTTCTTACTCAAGCTTTTCTTACTCAGCTCCGCTTATGCTGCGCATGAACACAGGTCCCATACTCCAACAAAGAACGGAAACGCTTTTCGAAATGTTTTTAGTGGTAAACGCATCTGCGAACGCGACTAGTATTGATAGTATCTCGGTACTGATTTAGATCTTTTGCTGGGAGGAGACTATCCGCCCATTTTCTCACTGGCGTGATAGGCCGACTGCGAGAAAATTGGCGGATAGTCTCCTCCCAGCAAAAGATCTAAATCTCCTGTGATAGGTCAGCGGCACGAAAGTGGGCGCTTAACCCCCTTTCAGCAAGAGATACAAATAAGAACCAGTATCTTTAGCGCTTCAATAGAAAAAGTATTCCGCCCCGATTCCAAGAAGTTATGAGCGTTTTTCAAGCTTCGCGAAAGACTAGGTCGCCCCCATCAGCCATTTTTTCGGGCGTAAAAAAAATCTTGGATATTGCTCAAAACTTGATTGTATGGGGAATTTAGGGTGGTGAACACGAATCTGGTGTCTGTTTGTCAGAATTCTGAGGTTTACTGTAGGTTACGGTAGGTACCAAATCATTTAGGGTGCAAAACCTACCTGTTTTTCAAAAATCGACAAACGAACGTTAAATTCGTACTCGCCACCCTGAATAACCCACTATATATACTCTGCTTATCTGGGTCAAATTCCGGTCCGCAATTGCGTCTCGACACGCTTTGCGGCCGCGCGCATTCGAATCGGAATAGTTTCCAGCGCCGCAGCCGCCGACCTGTTGACACTAGGTGGGTTTTAGAAACTGGAAACTAAACAAAATAGAAGAAAACTGTATAAGAAAGCCATACCGAGCCGGCTTTGGCGCTGGAAACTCGACTGCCTCGAGCGCGCGCGGCCGCAAAGCGTATCGAAACGCAGTTGCGGACCGGAATTTGACTCAGATAAGCACAGTACCTAACGTCGGCATGGATCGCGAAGAGACTTCGCGTTCACTGTTGAAAGTTGGCGCAAACTCGGTGCCATGTGCTATAACATAGGTGCACCGAGCTGGCGCCAACCTTCAAGAATGCACGCGAAGTCTCTTCCCGATCCATGCCGATGTTATACGTATACTGATTTCGAGTCAAGTCTGAGATTTTGACCAAGCTACCGTATGCTCGCCGTAATCTAGCGTAATCTGTCATGAATAGATAGATGGACTCCAGATTCGTGTCTAGCACTCCGAATAACCCATAGAGAAATATTATGAGCCATTTCTATCGTAGCGTTCCAGGAATCGTCAGAAGTCGCGTTTCCCACTCAGATTTCCCTTGATTGAACACTTTGAACGATCTTAGCCGAGAGCTTTGTGAAGTCAGCAGATAGGCTCCACATATTCGTGATCACTGCCCCGGGATTAACCTCTCTTGGGAGGATTTTCAGATGTCAAATTCTGAAACATTTTTTCCGAAATGTTTTCAGAGCTCTGTAATTGGTGTAAATAGACACCCAACCGAAAATCCGTACAAGTCCAAAACCCTACCAGTCTGTACGAAGTTTGGAAAATAAGCCGTCACCCAAACTTCGCTCAGGGGGTGTAGTTTTGAGCGCTGAACACAATTATGACGTGTCCGTTCCCGGATTCTCCAAAGAAGACCCAATGCGCGCCTTGGAAGGTATGCAAAACACACAAAAAACCACCGTTTCAAGCTTGCATCTTCTTGACACCTGCACCTCGGGGTGGGATACTGCACAGCTTTACTAAGGAAAACCAAAGAGATACTAACAATACAAGTCGCTTTCGCGGATCTGTTTACCGTCATAAACACTTCCCCTTAGCTGAATCCGTCACCACCCGTTGCTCTACCAAACCTCCTCATATTTTCGATTTTCACCACGGTAATCTTATTTCCATTCTACAGGGTAAGTTTTTCTTGCTTTCTCAGCCAGCAGTTTCCAATCACTTCTATTTTGGCTTAAAGATTTTCTTTTTGCCATGCCGGGTATAATGCATTTGTCCCTCGATCCTTGATGTTCTTCGTTTTTCATTGGGAACAGAACTTTTACCATTACCTTTTTCACCGCTGATTTGCTTTTCGAACATTCGATACCAAAGCGCTAAAAATGCGGAGTAGGAGGGCGTATGCCTAGTAAGTTATGGGGCGTCGGTTACTGCAGGAGGAATAAGTGACAGAGCCGTTATTAAAACGTCCACCACTGGTCTCTCATGGTGTTACTAATGAATGAATCGTTGGTAGCATCAATAGTTTTAGAAGGAGAATACGTCTCTCTTGATCTTCTTCTTCTTTGCAGCCACATAGAGGGTTTTGTCATAGGCGGAGGAACTGGGCGACCAGTAGTGGATTCGTCCATAGGTCCATTGGTGTCAGTGCGCGTGGTAGGTCTCTCCGGACAGTTGAATAAATGTGCGGTATCATGGCAATGACGATACCGCAGCGTCCGGGCACACATCAGATTTGCTGCTGTCAATCTTTGCTGACATAAGACATTAGCATTGTAGAGAGTGACCACAGCGTAATGATGCGAAGCGTGCATCTCGCCCTTCTTCCGAGTTGAGACTCAGAGGCAGGTGCAGACGGGGGGCGGTATATCTCCCAGGTATAGGATTTATGTGCCACGCTTCACAAGATGACACCGTACGAACTTCTGGTGTGCTCCTTCGCGCAAAAAGACGGAGTCGTTCTTGCTGTGAGTCGTGCCATCTTTGCAAATTGACTTTGTTTGGAGCATCGGCGAATGGCTTTCTTATACTTTCTCTCTCTCACGGGGTTTAACACTTCCACGACGGGTGATTTGGTTGCTTTATAATGCAATGCGGAATTGCTGGGACTGCGAGCCGACAGCGTGCTCGCTTCACTGTGTAATAGAGCAGGGTCTCCAGCATGCAGGTGCTCGATTGGGGAACCTCTTGCACATCCGGTGGCGATACGGAGAGCAGCATTTTGTACATCGTTGCATCTTTGTCCAGGAGGATTCTGGAGACGAGGATGCTGCCAAACCGGTGCGGCGCGTACTCCAGGGCGTGGGCTGCCCAGAATTGCCGTTTTATACGTTGTGAGTATGAGGTCTCCTTTGCTGCTACCCCACGAAGTGCCGCCCAGGGCCCTGAGAACGTTGAGCTTAGCTTTAACGACTGCCTGCTTCTGCTCGGTATTCTTATGAAACTTGGAGCTGATGACGGGATCGAGCACAAGACCGAGCAGCTTTGGGGAAGCGAGCTTAGCAGGCAAACGGTCTCCATCATCCACACGACATCCGGATGAAGAGCGCTTGTGCTCGGATGGGTCCGTCGTGAGAACGGACACTGACGACTTGGCTGCAGAGATACTTAGCATCTTGCGGTAGAAAAAAGCTCTTTCAGTGTGATCGAGGTACTCGTTGATCACTTTATTGGCGGCCACCTGTAAGTCCCGGGATCTCGACCCACATGATTGTTGCTATGCATCATCGGCATACGCGACGACCTTTGATGTCCTGAAAGCGGAGGCTCAGGCATATCTTTCGAGGTAACAGATTGAAGAGGGCTGGCGATAGAACTCCACCCTGAGGGACTCCAGCTGCCATAGGAATACTGTTGGAGCACATGGTTCCTGAAACATGACTCTTGCTCGCCGCCGACCTTTAATAAAGGCCGATATCCAGCGCTTCTGCCAAGATGGTATTGACGACTCCAGAATGTTGCTTGACAGGACTCCAAGGTTAACCGTATCAAAATGCCTTGGTGGAGATCCAGCAACGCCCAACAGCTTTAAGCAGTTCTCAATGGCTTGTTAAAAGTGCTAGAACTCCGTCGATAGCATAGCTGGTAA